>LQNS02278183.1:8927923-8942100 GCA_001587735.2 Parhyale hawaiensis | reverse complement strand
CTACGGGTGATGTCACTTAATTACGTCTCATCTAGACTATCAGCCCTTTTGTTAAGCTGAGATGTTTTCAAATATATATTTTTATGACTTATTCAACAAAAGGGTTGCGCTTGGTGCATATCAAAACTATGGTTGAGCCGAGATGTTTTCAAATATATATTTCTATGACTTATTCATCAGAATGGTCGCGTTTGGTGCACTAGTTCAATATAAAAATGCGTCTGCTCAGCGTGAAGATTCAACTACTACGATATCATTCAGCAATGAAAGCGGGGATCCAGAGGCTAAGGATCCAGAGGCTGGGGATTCAGAGCCCGGGATCCAGAGGCCCGAGATCCAGAGCAATATTTGTCACCGGTACTCCAAGCGCTTGAAATTGTATGGTATCTCAACTTGTTTTTTAGTACATGAATTTTCTCCTATTAAACTCTTAACTGCGTGACGGAGAGACGGACCAACATTGGAGCAAGCGACCATGACAACTGTGTTTCATTATATAGTGGATTATTCTAAATGTAAGCGAAAAAAATCATTCCTAGTATCACTACTCAAGTGTTGGCTCTGCTGGTGATAAACAAAGCCTGATACCGGGGCTACACCATCAAACTGAACGTTCAACTTATTAGCACACGTTCACACGATAGTCAGATGAACGAGTTACGTCAGCTCTGCCTCCGAATGCATTGCCGTGCTCGTTTAAATAACAAAAAGTGCAGGGCTGTCAGAATTTCACTTCACTCCATATTGGAATAGATCTCGAAAACTTCCCAAGAGACAATCGATGAGGGAACAGACGTGACGGCTAACAATTTAGTAACAATTTTGGTAGGCACGCAGTTGTGTTTAAGAGGACTAAAAAAAAAAAAAAATAATCGGACAGTTAGAGGGGCGACTCATGCATATGACCATCGGTCAAACCCATGTTTATGAGCGGCCGTTCAGCTCGTCTGTCGTTTATGCTACCGTATCTATGCTACTAACTTTAATCGGATGACGTGCGGGCTGAGCATCCGTTCATTAGTCGAGATTGCGATTATGTAGTGTGGCTTCGGCACAATAGTCCAAGGAGTAAGATTTGCAAAAGTATAACCTCATTTCGCCCTTCTTTGAACCTCATTGAAGTAAGTAAGTGGATTTAAGCAGTAATATTTAAATTTACTATTATTTAATTATTACTATATTGCATATGAGGCAAGTATCACCATCGTTAAATGTTACTTTAAGTTAGTGCTTCATCGCTTGTCACGCCATAGTTGGACTAAGCCAAATCCTGACCTATTCGGAATTCCAGCTGTAACCTTTGGCTGCACCATTTTGGATCGTGTTGTAGGTGTAACTGAAGAGACGTCTGGAAACCTCATTTTATAAAGCAACATTAAGGGTTAGGAAGTCTCAAGTACAATCAATGAAGGGTTAATGCCAGTGCACTTATACAAATCCGGACAAGTCAAATCTCGAAAGCTTAATTTCGTCGCTCGAATTTTTACAGCCCGTACTGTCAGTAGAGACGCCATATGGCACAAATTCGAATTCAACTCAAAATAGTGCTCATAAATGCTGTATTGCTGCCGCTTTTCCGATCACAGACGACAGGAGTTTAATATCATTTGTCCCATCAAAATTAGATGATAAAGTCATAAAAAACGTTGATTAGTCATCCAATTTATATAAAAAAATAAAAATAAAGCTCGTAAACTTTTTTACGTGATTGTTGAAAAAGCTAAAAATTTCTCAAGATAGGAAACAGCAAGTTTCTTTTGAAAAAAAAGCTTGACGTTTGTATCTTTATGTTACAATCGGAGGGCGAATATGTCAAGTGCAGTAACACATTAGGTATAATCTAAGTTGTTACTGTACGTCTCGTATTAGTTCTCCAGTTGCTAATTTCATAACCATTAAAGCAGCTCTAGAAATTCATATTACTCACAAGATCATAGTCACGCTTACGCAAAATCAGGTCTCAGTATCCATTCTTCTGGTGTTAATTTTGATAAAGCTGCAATGTAGCTACTAATTATCTAGCAGAGAAATAGGAAAATTATACAAAAATTATGTGCATCTTTTATTCTTGATACAAAGAATAGGTATTTCTAATTATATCTAACGAAGCTGTCATGTACAGTAAGATGACGGACGGCAATGACGTTGCTCATAGTTAGTGTTCTACGTTCACTGTTATCCGAGGTGGAAAAATATATACTGAGTTTAACGGTCAAGTTGAATACTTTCTCTACTTTATCATGAGAACGCGTCAACAACTTAGTACAATTTCTTGTAGCAGCAACATCATCTTGCTTAAAAGCTCGAATGTGAAGCGTTTGTCGCTCCTGGGAAAAACATGTGAAAAAATTTTAGGTGAACAGCAAAGTTATCTCGCATCAAATTGGGTTCACAACCCCGCAAAGATCAAAGGTGGGTCGCAATTAGTATTTCTGGGTTACCGGTGCTACACCGGTGACCCAGCCAGTCGAAACTCGTGTCGCAATCATAGCTCAAATGACGATTGCGCCACAGGTTGCGGTGATGTAGGTTACCGAGCACAAACGTCCATTTCGAATAAAAGGAACACTAAATTCATTCAAATACGTACGCGACAAATAAACTCCGTACACCAGAATAAGTAAATCAAATTAGTTACTTGGAACTTATATTGACAAAATTTCAATTAAAATGTAATTTCAATATCGTTGAACTTACTTCGCTCGTCACTAGACGGCGCTCTCACAACCACTTTCGGGTTAAGGTACCTTTTTTTAGGTTGCGGTAGTCCTGTTTTGACGTGATTGCGACACACTTCAGTCTGTAGCATTCCTAAAAATTTGTAATATCCCGTAACACTGACAAGATTCACTTTATAATTCTATGCAAATTATATGCTATGTACATATGTTCTCAGAATTGTTTTAGCTGCATTGATTGACACAACGAGGGTGAGTTAAACAAAGTCGAATATTCTGGACTTGTTCGTTACTTTTATCACCTGGAGCGCGATCCAAATGGGTGGAAGCGAAGCTTCTGTCTAAAGTTCTAGCCAAGTCAAGGCTATTGGGATTATTTTAATTTATCTCAACTCACTTTCCCCAGTCACACGGTCCGATATGTCGCATAGAAAAACACTAGCCATTATGTGACTTGTACTAATGTTTTTGTGCATAATACAGTACAGTAGGAGGGTGAACAACGGTGCTCTTCGGACACATCTATCGTCTTTTTGACTGAAATTCTTCCCCCATTCTTTTCTTATTTATTTCTCAGTTATCTGTATGCTACTAACATAATACAACAGCTCATAGAGGGCCGGGGCGTAAGTTCCGGTGTCTCTCTAGGAATGAGCCTGTTCGCTCGTGTACTGCTGCCTATCTAATCTAAACAACTCGTATATATCCAATATACTAGCGTAATTTAGTATAGATTGTAGATATATTGGTTATAGGTGCAGCAAATTTATATGCAAACAACAGGACTACATTTTGCTGGTGTACTATGGGAAAATTTTACCCCTATTCATGCCAGGCTGTGTTATTTTGTTACATTAAGTTTTTCTTATTTTATACCTGTGGGAGAATAACCTTCGTCGTGAGACAGCACAATCTGGTACAGAAAGAGTATATACTAAGCGTGTTCTACACAGATACATAATAACGTCCCAGTCATCTTTCTGATAACAATTTCACTGAGGTAAAAACTTCCGCTGCAATTTGTTTTCATACACAGCCGGGCTACAAAAGTGGAATAGGGAAAAGGGCCACCAACAAATTCCTGGTGCGCTACTTTTTGTTTTGCTCCCAAGTACGCAGGGCTCGGGCGCAGTGCCCGATGGTGAAAATGTAGACTATTCAGCGCATTACACCTAAGGCCAAAGTTTTAAATGTGATGCTGAATAGGTGCCTGTCATAAACAGCATTTACTTAAAAAACATATTATATGTATTTGTCTTGCGCACGCTGTACTGTAGGTTGTTTCACTGTAATTACATTAAAAGCTTCAGCTTTGTTATGATAATAATGAAGCTTGGAGTGGCAGGTTCTGTTTACACCACAATCGCTGCACTAAACCTTTAAATAAGAAAAAAAGCTGACAAAAATTTTTGCTTGCTCTGTTTAGGGCAGCTAGTTGTTTTGCTGGAAACAGAAACTAACACACAACTCGCTATTTTAATTTTACTTTCCAAAAGAGCCTCTTCACTCTCCTTGTCTCTCTCTGTAGGAATAAACGTACGAATATGTTTGGTACTTAATGGGCACATGTATTTATTATTTTTGCGGTCGTATGGGCCGAACTAAAATAATAACTGTTCATCGAATGCACCTCTACTTTTAATTTCATTTTTACTCACTGAACAACTCAGGATGTTCATCATATACTCCAGTGCGCCCAGTATAAATGTAGTACCCACCCAAAGAAAAAATGGCGAAATCCCACACTAATGTGAGGACGCACCAGATGGCGTAACCAATCTTGAAACGCCTGTACTTGGCCTTGAACTTCTCGTTGTCAGGATGCTCGTCCGTCCACCCGTTCAGCAATGTCTTGGGATTGTCTGGAGGCACGTAGCTCGCAGCAGCTGGAACGTCTCCAAACGCACTTTTGTCAATGTCTTCAATGGTGGCGGGAGTGATAAGGTTCTTGCTTTTCCGAGGGGACAGTCCAGGTTGAGAACCTCCTTTTTTGATGACTGAATTCAGTACCGCTTGGGAATGCTTCTTGATGGCTGCGGCTTTTTGTTCATTAAAGTGGATGATCCAACGATACACGGCCAAGTGCGTCGAACAGGCCAGGAACAGTCGCGAGATGGCGTAGAAGAAAATTGCGTCGACGATCTTTGGAGCGGCCGAGATTGGGATGATGTCACTCACTGATGAGTAGAGCCCTGCTTCTACGATGAGGCATGCCAGAGTAACTGTTATGCGGTCTCTGTGGTAAACGAAGAACTTAGCATGGAGCATAACCAAAGGACCACAAAAAGAGCTTACGGGAGAACAGTTTTAATAAAAAGTGCATCAATAAGCGTGAAAAATTGTAAGTGTGATCTTGAACTTTACGTAAATGGCCATATTGTCAGACGTTGCCGTTAACAGTAGAAATTGGCATCGAACCGATCACGTAAGCTGCTACAATTAGTATTTTTGAAGACATTGTTTTGCGGAAGCTGTACGAAAGTTTGTAATGCTGTATGCGTGGCCGAAACTTCAGTAATAGCATGATTATTATTGTTGTTATGTGCAATGCGTAAAATCAGAGCTATGCCGTCAGTGTATACAATGTGATACCTATTATCATGAATGTTTTAACTATGAGCCTCTGGTCAGCAAGCTCTACGATAAATTTTTTATATATCAACTTACTGGAAGTTCTGGAGTGAGTACGCGGTGGTGGTCACACCAATCGAACAGATAACCAAACACGGCATGAAGATGCTGAGGATGAAACCTCCAAATAGACTCTCGAGGAGCACCTGCGAAAAACGAGATCAACTGCATTCCCCCTTACTTAGACTGAATAATTCAGGGGAGTTAATTTCAGATCGAGACTAGAGCACTCTGAGAGCGCATACCTCCGTCAAGTGAGCCAACGGTAGCAAAAATTCAAATTGGCTCTGAAACCATAATTTTCTTTGCATAGACTCCAAAATCTAATCATTTGCGCCTTTTTATATTAATAACAGCTTGTTCAATTTTTTTTGAAGATCCGTTCATAACTTTTTGAGTTATACTGTTAACAAACGTTATGACAAATATGAGTCAAATATACGAACGAACGAACCGATCTGCACCAAAATTTGATCATTTATGTCTTTTACCATTACTAACAAATCCTATAAATTTCATAAAGATCCATTCATTCTTTTTTGAGTTATTGTGCTAACAAGCACAAAATAAAAAACAGTGACAAACGAACAAACGGACTATTACCAAAATTTGGTCATCGACTTTTTGTTATATATCTAACAATTCATGTTAATTTCATCAAAATCCATGCATAACTTTTGGAGTTATGGCATCAAGAAAAATGACGCAGACAAACAAACAAACGGATGGACATATCTTCCCCAAAAGGTAATCATCTGTTTCTCCTAACATACTTAACAATCCCTGTGAATTTCATCCAATTCGGTTAATAACTTTTTGAGTTATCTTGGTGACAGACAGACAGACAAACACACAAACAGACAGACAGACAAACACGACGAAAACATAACCTCCTTGGCGGAGGTAATTATACAGCAACGAATGGGTAATCGTAAGCAACGTGATGCATTGATTTAGCTAGAAAATTGCATCACCCAATCAGGCATTTATCCGATGTTATCGAAAACTTTTCATTCACTATTTTCCTATAGGCAGCCGATATTATGCCAATAAATTTCCCTTTGGGATATATTTGCAATAAATAGTGCCACCAAAGTGAGCTTTTCAAAGAGTTCAGGAATAAACTGGAACCACTGAAGGCATCGTCGATCAAACAAATGGGAAAGAATTAAGGTTTTATAAAAAAAGTTTGGCAAGGGCGAAAAAGGGCTCTGTTATAAGAAATATGTACATAGCAATCAACGTTTTACGTCTGAACTATGAAAGCGCAAAAAGCTAAACAATACTGCTGATATTGGAAAACAGTACATGCACTGACTGACGCCAAAAACACAACACCATATCGATAAGTGTAAGCCAACACTCAGGACTGAAGGTCCAGACCAGTTAAAGCTAACCGGTTTAGATGATTATTTTGGAAATGAGCCAGTTGGCCTCATTTTTTGCATTTGTATGCATACCAGCGAAGTAGAAATTTCAATTAGTCTGCTAATTTTCCAGTCCTACAAACCGTGACTGTGATGACTCTAGGCTTGTCTGCATCCTCGGCTGCAAAAGCGCTGTACCGCGAAGTGAAGAGCGACAGTGTCTGTTCGGTGAGGTTCAGATATGTGGCCTGTTGGGGAGAGGGACGTAAAGAGGGTATCTGAGGGTTTTATTCTTCGTCCAGGATGCTGCTTACACAAATGCTGGATGATTTTCGTTCTGTATATACCTTACTTCTGGACACATACGCTGTGATCTTATACAGGCGAGCATGATTTATCATCATATTTGAAAACGTGCAGAGGAATTTATTATTAGCATTAAAAAAATTGTTATTCAAATTGATAAAGTGGTAAGTAGGATTGTTGTCTTGCTGTGTTACCCTCTCAGTCCATTAGCTCATCTTGGAGACGGCTATAATTATCATAATTAGTATCAAATTCTTCAATGAATTACGGTTAGCACAAAAGTGACTTGTGCAGCGTAGCAGAATTCAAAAATTTTCCCTGAATTCAAGATTACATATTAAGACAATCCAAATTCATTCGCTATCAGTGGGCGAATGTATTTCTGCTCGCTCAAGGCTTGTTCTGCATTACGCGAGGCACACGAACAAGCACACAGTTTTTGGTGCAAATCTTTTCACTACTGATAGTTATCCGCTAGCGAAGTTAAGACAGTGATAATGTTCTCGTTGGAGATTTAACTTTGTATATCTCTTTGTCTTTCCGCCCAAAAAAGGGAGAAAGAGTTGAGCAATATTCGTAATTTTTTTTGCAGGGAGTCAGGGGGGTTGACCTAGATGTGAAAAATGCTAAACGCCCGCCCCTCTCACCCAAGTGTTTTCTAACAATAAGGATAAGTCACACATCAACAGTATCTCTAAGTGCACACAGCAGCCAAAGAGGAAGTCTTCTTGAAAGTAATGCTGTTTTTAAAAAATCAAATTTCAGAAACTCGTCATGAGCTTGGCAACATAAATTAGGCAAAGCACCGATACAAATTCAAAAGTTACTCACTGCTGATGTCGGGTACCCTCGTTATATGTGATACGCTGCATTTACATTCACAAGAGCACGCAGAATCGCCCTCCACGAGGCCCACAAGTCTCGAGACCATTTCACATTCTAAGAAACAAATGAACTGGTCTCATATCTGTGAGTAGCCTAGGAACAAGACCATCGTTGGTCTCACCCCAATGCACTACAATTTAAAAAAAAAAAAATGACCCGAGATAGTACTTAGAAATTATACCGCTTCAATCACTCTGCAACGTAATCAAATTACTGAAGTAATCCGCAGCTCACTCCAACTAGAACCACGTACAGTTCTCCTAAGGCACCACAATTTAAAACGTACGTAATTCAATGCATATTGCAGCAATTTTTTACTATTGGCTAGTATGCTATTTTATTGCACTTGGTTATCACAAAAAATACATAACTAGCGAAAGATAATATAATCATCTACGAGACTTATTAAATATCAGGTGTTTATATTTCAACTTAGGGCTTGATCATGCATTGGTTCTATTAACTTATTCGGCATAGAATCCCGGCAATGAACTGACTGAAATACTGTCGACTTCTTTTGCACTTCCAGTCTCACGTGCAGTAGATTCAATTTATTTTCTCTATTCTATTTATTTTCATTATATCTATGAACTGGAATAAGCCTTCTAAAGTATTTGTCAAATAAGATCGGATCTTGGTAAATCCTTACGAATGCATTTCAAGAGAAAATAGTCATATACATCTTTAAATTTCAGTAGACCAAGCTTAAGGTACATGGAATTATTAGACATAAGAGGTACATCGTCGACAATTCTCTTAACATTTGCAATTGTTCTCAAAACATCATTTAGGGCAACTTCTATGGGGCGCAATTGATGTGATGATGCACCGCCCCAAACTATGATATTTTGAATAAAATGTGAGTGAACTAGAGCACAGTACAGTAAAATTAATGATTTCTGAGATAAAAAACCTCTCACAGCATAAATTGACCCTCTAGCTCTAGACAATTGAATTGCTAGTTACTGAATGTGAGTTGAGAAAGATAACTTATTATCGATTGTTAATCCCAGGTATTTGAATGAAGTTACCCACTGTAATGCACTTCCATTAAGACAAATGTTAGGCAAGACGACGGCTGAGCGGGTCGTGAAGAGCATTAACTTAATTTTATTGGCATTTGGTGACAGGCGGTTTAAAAGGAGCCACTGGGATAATTTGTCAACAAACTCTTGGGCTCTAGCCACGGCATCCTCGAAGATTGAATCATTAATATAAAACACAGCATCATCAGCTTATAAAATACCGTCAACATTAGGAAAGTCGTTGATATCGTTGATAAACAAACCAAACAGAAGAGGTCCCAACACTGAACCCTGAGGAGCACCCAAATCTACAGGAGCAGGCGATGAGATCTGATCAATGGCTACAAACTGCCGACGACCTCTAAGGTAACTCTCAATCAGACTCAACGTAGTACCTCGTATTCCACAATGATGTAGTTACCAAGTAAGAGTTCAGGGTTTACCGTGTCAAATGCTTTTCTTAAATCTAAAAATAAATAAATCATATATGTGTTTTATCAAAAGCCGGCAAAATATCATTTATCAAGTTAATAATTGCGTCCGTAGTACTCTTTCCTCTCCTAAACCCATATTGCGACTTAATTAAAATACCTTTACTCTCAACGAATTGCACAATTCTTGAATGGATGAGGCATTCAAAAATCCTATTACAAACACTCAATGTGGAAATTGGTATATAATTATTGGCATCCCCTGAGTCACCAGATTAAAAATGGAAATTACTAGGGCAACTTTCAGTACATCAGGCTACACACCGTCTAGGATGCAACAATTGAAAATTGACCAGAGATATTTATCAATATGAGGCGAGATGGAGAGCAAATGAGCAGGCTGTATTCCATTTTTGTGGCAACGTTTGGATTTCATATTAGTTACGACACTCATTACCTCAGAGGCAAAGCCTGATCAAAACAAAGCAGTCTTCAACACGAGGTCGCTTGAGTTCACATGGTGTAGAAAGAGACATGGGAATTGATCTGACGTACGTACAGCAACCGTGGAAAAATGACTATTGAAATGATTCGCCAACAGTGTACCGCTCATCAATCTCTCATTTACAATCATGCTTTCAACAGAAGATTCACAACCTCGATTTAGCTGTTCCTTAACCGTTATGTAGTTCAGATATGTAGTTAGGATACCCAACTACTTCGTTGGTGGAATAATCATTGACAATGTTGATCCTAGATTGAGAAACAACAAATGATCAACATTCCATAATTGAGCACTGGACCAGTGTTGGGATGTAATACGATAGTAGTCTGACCTAGAGTCTAAGTTCAGTACTCAGTGGAGACTTGAATTTCTTTCAAACAAAACTGAAATTAAAGCATTGTAGAAAATTGCTTTCCTACCAGACAAGCGTTGGTGTATTTAGAAATAATTACACGAATAATACACTTTTGAACATTAAAATTATGCAAGCAATTCCAGTGTTAGCTCTCATTTATAAAATACCACAATGCAACAAATCCTTCTAAATACATCAAAGGTGTCTACCGTGTGCTCTGCTTGTCCACTGAGAACCATATAATCTAATTTGCTGATAGTTTTCAACCAGAGGCTTACAAATCGCCTTAGTGGATGGGATTTTAGGCAAGAGTAAGTAATGGATTATACTTGAGTCTGCAAGAACTCGATCTAAAGCAGAGAATATAACAATCATAAGTAAATATCCTTGCAATTAGCGTTAGGTGGATTAGATTAACCGAGAACTCGGTTAAGAGACTAATCGGGCTGGAATTAAAGTCGGTGTATAACAAGCCATAAAGGCCAGCGTGAAGACTTACGTTGAGGTCGAAGTAGGGATCTGTTTCATCACGGCCTGTGAGCTCCACCGTGTACTGGCAGGGGTAGACTCCGAAGGGGTAGATGCCCAAGTCGAAGTCACACAGAAATACAAAGGAGACCATCTCAAAATAGATGACTTCAGCATCATAGAAACGCTCTGTGGAAGTGTAAATTACAGAAAATAAAATAAAGACAAGCCTTGCACTAGGCAAGCTCATACTTCGGGCATATGAGCCGAAGGCAGTTCCACCATAGAGATTCTTCGCTCTGTAAGTAAATAGCATCATGGAAACAAAGGAAGCTGTAATGGACAGCAACGCTGGAAGTTTACCTCAAGTACCTGGGCAGCAAGGGCAAACTCGATTAGGTGCCTAGATGAAGCCATCGAGGTTTTACTGGTGAGAAATTGCAGACAAAGGCTTCGACCGGTTGAATTGTGGTTCAGACATTGACCCTTAATGACACTCTAGTAACTTCCTCAACTCAATCTTGCTTGGTAAAACGGAATTTTCACCCGGATCTACGAAATGGCATTGACTTTACTGCTTGCAACACGATTCAAAATGGCAAAGCCAAAGCTCCAGTCAGAAGGTTTGGATAAGTCAAGTCAAATGAAGTAGGCTGGACTTAGATCGACTTTCATGACCTAGTTGAACGCCCCCCAAAGGGGCTACATTTACATTCCGAACGACTCGACATAGAGAGTGCAACACACAGACGACTTATAATAGCCAGCACAGCACATTAGCATCAGACGCTGTTAGAATGTCAATGGGAAGGTAACTAACCCACACAGCAATTAAATTAGAGCAAAGAGCAAACGATTACTACCCTTTAATTAAAACAAATGCACTTTCAATATGACCCAATATATCCTCACAACAAATGTATTCTCACGTTGTTGAAACAGTGCTTCGAAAAAGATGAATAACATTACATGACAAACTATCTCAGACGAAGGAAGGCACAGACAGGCAGTTCTTCAGGATTTTTGCAAGAAAATGTTGGTTGACAAATGACGTCACAGTCATCAGTTTATTGTTTCCATCATAAATTGGCATAAAGGATACGAGTTCTACATAGCTCCAGCCGTTGTAAAGTCCGTCGATGTGAATGGATAAAAAGCTCTGAATCAAAAATGCTAAAAATGGAATTAAATCATCCCGGGAGTCATTGTACTTTCTTAAAACGTTAAGAATATATGGTACATATCCTCGATTTAATTTACTACTTTTTCGTTAATATTTTCTTGTTCTGATCAGTCCAAATATTTTCTCGTTATATGAAATTGCTCATGGCACAATGCTCATGACTGAAAGATGACGTCACAGGAACCTCGAAGCAGGACTGAGCTGGGCAAAAAGAAGCTGTCCGTTTGTGTTTTCGAGAGTCTGCGCAGCTTCTTGTTACACCGGGATTTAATGTTTTACCTCATCAAAATTTTTGATTTTTGTTTTCTTTCAGCCACTTACTTCGTTTGCCCTTATAGGTGGTGAGGTCCCCAGGATCCCTCCGCTTGGCGTACAGTGAGGAGATGGTGCTGTTACCTTTGTAGTAACTTATTGCGTCGTCGAAGAGAAGCGGGTTCAGTCGGTATCTTGGATACCAAATATCATCCGAGATCGCGTTCTTGGGGGAGTCTGCCTCCAACTGGATAAAGCGAATTCTTTCGTCTTTCCAACTAGTGGTGAGCTGGAAATGCATTTAGCAGGTCATCAGTTGTCAGTCTCTGATGTTAGTAGATATAGGTATTTTGATCAGAAGATGCCAGATGGTTGACAAGCATTAAAAAAAGGCTTTATGATATGCTGACAGTAGTTTCCAGTGAGTATAGCATATTAGCAAATACAGAATATACTCCAGTTTGTGCACCTGTTATTGTGATTATCATTAGGTGTCAATTATGCTTACTGCAGATAAACAAGTCTAAAATGAAATCTTAATACAATCACAGTTTGAGAAAGTCGTCTTTCTGTAACAAAGTCTAAAAAAATGCTGAGGAAACGAATTCTAATCCTGCTAATTATATATATTATTTTAGAATGTGAAACAGCTATGTATTTAACTAATTTCAAAGAATTCCTGTTGTTGGAAAATACCCATAGACAGTCTATTCTTTATAGAGTTGATGTCGGTCACTAATTAAAACGAAGAGTCGCGTAGTGTTGCTAGTTTTACAGAAACGGTATAAAGTGCTATGTACTATATACAAAGTAGATTCTTTTATTATGACGAGCTTTCCATTTTTACAGAGCAATGCATAACATTTAACTCTTTAAAATTATGATTTAAAATGAAATAATAATTTATAAACTACGGTAAACTATTTTATATTAAGAGGTATTTTTAGGTTGAAGTTGGCGAGTTTGTATTTTAATTTGCTAATACTCGCGAACGTTACTCTCACTATCAGCAGGGGGCGTCAGCATCGCCTCGATTTGGTCATGTCATTCAAACTTCGAAAAAGGAGTTTTGGCTTATTCAGTACTTGCAATTTATTTCCGTGTACTAATTTATCTCCGTATTACTAAACAAGAGAAAAAAATTAACCCTAGCCGAGAAAGTGTCCGGATTAGGCAACACAGCAGCACAGGCTTCCCATTAGCCGTTAACTTTGCTTTGCATGACCAAGAGTTATAACGACCAAATGGGTCCGAGACTGGAATCGCTCGCAGAATCGACGTCACCAGAACTCATGATGCACGCACGCTTCTAAATCTGTATTTGGAGCGACTAGAAATTGGATGGAAGACAGGCCTGGAATTGCCGACATCTATTGACGCCTATTTTGTACAACTTATGAAGTAGGTAGCAATTGGTATAGTCAACTAGAAGGTGAACTGGTGAATAACAAAACAGATCTTTTAAACTGATCCACACTACAGTAGATAGAAAGTTATGCTTTTGTAGTCACCTCCAGCTGTAAGATGAGTCTGCCATTGGAGATGTCAACGTCGGAGATCCTGGTGATGTCAATGGAGAAGTTGAGAGGCAGGTCGAGGGAGGCAGGCCTGGCCTTATCGTAATTATCAGCAAGTGGCAGATTTGTCTCGCAGCTCTCATCCTCATACTCATCGCACTGCATCACACCATCGCAGTGCTGCTCCAGCGGGATGCACGAGGCGTCGTTGCAGGAGAATTCTTCCTATAATAATCCCGTGCGATTACTTCTTTTATGTTGCTTTAGTGGAATATCATTATTAAAACTCCATGCTTGAGCTCCCACGGACAGGTAATACAACCCAAATGAAGCATCTTGCAACACCGGGAAGCCCAAAATGCTGCTAAAGGAAATCCAGCAAAAAAAAAAAAACATTAACAGCTGTCTTAAACGCATGCAGGCCAACACGACCAAAAACCGATGCCGGCAACAAATTCCAAATCTTAGCCGACCAGGGCACGAAGCACCGACAGAACTGATTAGTTCGACATCTGACAGCCTCCAAAGTGAAAAAGTGCGCTCCGCACGCAGCACGAGTCTCTCTCCCAAAAAC
>LQNS02278183.1:8904240-8922487 GCA_001587735.2 Parhyale hawaiensis | reverse complement strand
CCAAGCATGATCGATTGCCGCTGACATACGGAGCTTAAATATAGAGATGGAGTGGAAGGGAGAAGAAGTCAGCATAAAATGGCCTGGGAAGCTTTGGTCGTTAAGTGCTTGCGACTCGTGGACACTCAAAGCTAGAAAATGCATCAATGCGGTGTAAATGTATGAAGAATATCAGGGGCAATTGCACTAGAATTTGTAACTTGATTTATCGAAAAAGTTGTGGGGAGCAGACAACGTCGAAAATGCGCGCGCTCAGCTGTCAGTGAGCGATTGCTGCTCGGGCAGCACCAGGAAGTAAAGAGGGTAACGGGAGGACTCACATGGAGTCAGCATCAAAAAGTGACGTCATTGATGACGTCACATCGACGAGCGGAATTGCTGAAGAGTTTATAAGCATTGGCTATAATATCGCCAAAAAGTTGTGATTTACAAATGTTAAACCATTAAATATATGGATAAATGAATTGAGCATATACCAATTGAAGAATAAACATAATTATAAATAGAAAATTGCAGTGGAGGCTTTCATACGTCAGAGGAAAATTGTGGGGTTGCATGGCGCCCTGATTTAACTTCATTTTCGAAGTAAAGCTATATTCACACTTCCTATACATTTCATACTGCTCTTAGCAAAAAGTTTTTAGCATGTCGCCGTATTTTTGTATGGCAGTTTGACCTTTCTCTATTGCTAATGATGCATTATTAATTAGTGATTGCCATAGCTGCTGCCACTAGTTTACTAATCTGGAACTGCCCTTGGCGATTGCAAACCTACGCCAAGAAATGCAATACTAAAAGAAAGACTGAGAGACGAACAGATAAACAGACGAACGGATCATGAGCCAAATTTAGTCTACTGTTCTCGTGACATTCTTAACAGTTCCTCTAAATTTCATACATATCGTCCATAAATTTTAGAGCTATGTTGCTCACAGAAAAAATCTACTTTTAACTTGTCAGTTGTGACAAAAAAAAAAAAAAAGGATATAAACTTGGACACAAACGGCTGAACAGATCATCGCCATAAGTTAATAACCTGTTGCCTCCTACAATATTTAAAAATTCATGCAAATTTTGTGAAGATACATCCATAACTTTCTGAAAGTTGCAGACAAAGAAAAAGTCAACAAAAAGGTAGGCAGACAAACGCAGACGAAAGGATAATCTTGGCAGTGGTACATAGCTTTACATAGTAAATGCCAGGGCCTGTATCTACTGGTTAGAGATAATGATCTAGAAAAATAAATATAGAACGGCTGGCAATTAGTTTTCTGTTTTGGAATTGTACATTATTTTTTATTGGAGACCTTTTACGTAATGAAATTCGAGCTGATACAATTTGGGAAAACTCTTCCCTTATTTCATCAACATCCGATACGACGAGTTAAGGAAGCGAAATGGAATAAATGAGTATTTTAAGAGACCATGATGTGAGAAAGCAGGTCAATGCTACTTTTGAAGACTGCGTGGCTAGAGATGTTATCGATGGCAAAAAATGGAGCGGAAGAGTGTTTCGAACTTTTACTTCACGGGAGGCAGTCATAATGCTCACTTTATGGAAACAACCCATGTTCTTTGGATATCAAGCGAACGGAAAGATCTAGAGCGCCTCGAGGCTAACCAGAGATCTTTGAATCATCTTTCACCTCTAAAATTCGAGGCAATTCGAGAAAAAGTCTAGAAAAATCTACTGTACTTGTCAGTGGGCGGATACTTACCACATACTCAGACCGTTTTAGTGGCATGTGTGAAATGCGCGAGTCCCATCTAGAAATCATGGTATTGGAATAGGAACGAAGTTTCTAATTGCTTATCAGTCCGGGTTGCGAGGTAGTTCAACAAAATGCCGGTCATATTCGAAATGCCACTGGCAATGAAGCTGTGAATTAAAAAACTTATTGGACTCGTACACACTCAAAGTGCCTAACAAACTCGCTGTAATCGGTTACGTGCAATGTAGAGATAACTCACTGCTAGCCATCCCTCTGGTCACTGACTGCAGCATCACCTCTTGCCAAGTTGGGCGGTGTGCATAACGTCATCTGGACTTCACCCGAACATTCCCAAGGTATTTCAGGTAGTGGCCAGCGCCGTCATCAAAATTTAATGGTATAAATCATATGTCAATCAAATATCAAATCAAATAATTCTTAGTATATTTTAGCCATTCTGCTCTCAATAATACCATATTTTCAATTCACTTTCTCTGAACTTCTACTCAATTTGTGGGTGCAAAAAGCTTTGCTCTGGGAAGAAAGTAGAATATAGCATCCATACTACCCCAGGGTGTACTGCAGAAGTATTCAAATGAAGCATACAATCTAGCAAAAGAACAGGCGAGCAATCAACCAACCAAGCAGCCAGTCACTATTCCCACCAGCCATACAACTAACCAACCAACCAAACACACACCCAACCAAACTTTGTGTTACTGCTAAGTAGGGTTAAAATGTCCATTGTTCTGTGTCACCACTAACATTACGATCAGATAATGCATGCTCATCAGAAGTACCTTCGCCAGTAAGGGCAACACATCGCCATGGCTCTCTGCTGGCACACTTCCTTTGAACTTGGAGCACGCGTCGCTCACTTCATCGTAAGTGAAGGTGCCGGAGGCGACGACCCGCAGCACGGAGTCCTCAGCCGAGCAGGGGCTGATGTCGATCACTTCCATGCTGACATCATTGTCATTATTATTATTATTACTGAAGATCCATAGGATTTATTTGTCAGAGCAAATGATTAAAACAGGCATGGCCATGATTACACCTATCAAAAGGGCGGAAAAGGTCTCTGAAAGCTCATTTACTTCTTAGACCGGATTAAAGAAAAAGTGGTAACAAGTTTTTGTAACACAAACACCAGTAAATAATTCTTGTCGTACAAAAATGAGAGACGTAATATATATAGTTTCGCAAATAAAATTAGAAACATAATGCAGAGTTTATACAAAGTAGTTAATCTAAATAACAGTAGGGTATGCATACATTTATATGTAGTAATAGCTAGGTACGGTCGTAAGCATTCCTGCACACTCGAGGGATAGTTAACGGAAAACCGACAACAATAAACTGTAAAAACAATAACATCAAGAACGTTGTTAGTAGCTCAGAAGTAGTCTCAGAAGAAGAGATAGAGAGTAGCACCTTCATTTGAGATTTCAGCTGCCCACCAATGCAATCACCGAATACCAAACCCGCGCTGCAACCCCAAAGAGGTGGCAACTCGGTATGGTTTTTTAGATTAGATTAGATTAGATTAGATTAGATAGGCGGCAGTAGACGAAGCAATAGGCCCATTCCCAATGAGGCACCGGAACTTACGCCTCAGCCCTCTATGACCTATTGTCATTACGTTAGTAGGATATAGAGGACTGGAGAAAAGAGAGAAGAAAAAGGGGAAGTGTCCCTGGCAAAGAGACGATAATGAATGCACGCAAGCACGATCAAGAGCCGTCAAACTGTGTAGTTGGAGCGGGAGAGAGAAGAAGACGGATTAAGGTGGCCTAGGAAGCTTCGGCCGTTAAGAGTTTGCGACTCCTGAAGGAGGAGTTCTTAGCTGTGGAGGATGTCTCTTCCAACGGTCGGTCATATCGAGTTTCGCTAAAGTCATTCTACAACGATCTAATACAATCGAACCTCCAGGAAGAAGATAAGAGACTTAGAAAGGAACTCAGTAGTCCAGGCCAAGTATGGTTATCTCATACTAAGAATGATCGTCTTATGTTTATATATTTACTAGTGGCCCGAGCCGCCATTATAAATGACGGCAGAAAATTAGCACTTCAGGAACACCCCCGCTGTCTCCTGTGCTTGTTACTGCCTTGGTGAGGAAAGCTTTCTTCCAGCAAACTGCAAAGGCAGAAGGGCAAGCGGAGCTCACGGCAAATAATCTGCATAGACTCAGAGTTTGTAAGCTGAATGAGGCAGTCGATGTACAGGTGCTGGTGCAAAAGCATAGCTTGAAGTTAGAATAGGCAGCCCCTAATTAGAAGAAGACTGCTGTATCTATGCTACCACTGGAAAAAATGCTTCACTCTTCTTCAAAACTCAGAATTGAGATTTCAAAAAGCTTGCAACTGAATAGTGAAGCATTGTAATGAGCCAACCCTCAGAAGCATATCGTGACTGCCTAATGAATTTCTCTTATCTAATTCCTTAACAGCGTGACGGAGAGACGGGCCAACCAAAAGAGCGAGCAAGATTTGAGCGATCAACAACTGTGTATGATTATACTGCTAGAAAGCCCAACCGTCAAAAATGAAAGCAAAAATTTTGTGATTGAGCTTTTCATTATTGCGGTTCCCAGTAGAGGTTTTGCAAGTCTGATCTTCCATTAGTGAAACGCAAGTTGTATAGCCATGAGTTTTGCTACAGTAAAATATCCCCCCTGCAACATAGGGCTTGAATATCAGCTTGGAATTGAGCAAACGTTAAGCTGCACTAAGAAAATATAGTTCAGTCAAAATAATTCACTGAAAATGCTCAAGGCTCACCGTATCGTGGATACCAACTGATTGTTGAACCTCAACGTCGAAATTTGGCTGTGATGCAAGTTCAATATAAAAAGGCGTCTACTCTGCGGGAAGATTGAATTGCTACGATATGATTCAGCTTACGAAGTTATAAACGGAATGGATTATGCACGAAAGGAACGAAAACTCCAAGACTGAGGAGTGATACTGAAGTTCTCTAACTGCATCTGACTGCCGGGGATTCAGGGCCCAGGATATAGAGCTCGGGATCCAGACCACGGGATCCAGAAGCCTGAGATCCAGAGCCGGGGATCCAGAGCCCGGGATCCAAAGACCGGAGATCTAGAGCCAAGGCCCTCAAATTTCCAACTACCTTATTCCCATTCATCGGATCGCTCTAGAATAGTTAACATGAGCGAGCAATTCCTTACCTAGGAGCCGGTAGCTCAGAGGGCAGCGGTTGCGTTTCGTTGGCTGGTTTCCATTCGGTCTCGGTTGTAGTTCCGTTCATGAAGAGGTTGCGGTAGATGACTTGAGAACCTTCCGTGTACAGCACAATCTCCTTGAAGTTTTCTAACACAAGGCTATCATCCGGGGCTCTTCCGCAATCGCAGAACACACTAATCTGAATTACGGACGTAGGTAGCAATAATAAGAGACGAATTTCAAACTACTGAACATTTGACGATGCAGCGATATGTACACGAGTGAATATTCGTTCTTGTTGGCTCTTAATCAGAGTGAAACCAAATGGATTTCATAGCCCATACGGGAACATAATCACCCATTTTAATCAACAATTCTATCTAGCTCAAAATTGAGTACGCCTAAAAGATTACTTCGATCAGTACATTATTTGCTCATATTAATGTGTAGTAATATGCTTCAAATGGAGCCCATCCCTACAACAGTATTTCCGAACCCTTTGGTATATAACCTTCAGGAGGGTAATGGACCCATATTTTGGCGGCAATGGATGTATACACCCAGTAACAAAAGTTGGAGAACACTACACTAATAGAATGTAACACGCTCAATTGAGGTAAGACAGTAACAGCCTCAATAATCCTCTAGTATTTAAGCAATTCAAACATCTGTTCATGATGCTATGATGCTGGTATGAATGATTTATCCTGCCTCCTGCGTCTAACTCTGAAGTTTATATATCAATGGGAGGAAATTAAAGAATTACCTAGCTCAATGCATTTGGATCATGACTCAGAAAAGTCTCAATAGGAGTCTTTACGAGTTATTTAACTGCTACAGTATTGTATGCTTACATGACCACCCTGTGCAGTGGGCCACTCAAAAGCTGAACAGTAAAATTAAATTCTGCTGGGCCACACCTCTCAACCAGAAAACCGAAACGGGCTAGCGCTGCAGATAAACCCTTTTTTTGGTTCAGGAAAGTGTACGGCAACTACAGATTGTCCGAGTTACGGCACCACTGACGAAAGACTCTTAACAAATGTGCTCTCCCGACAGTCCCATATCCGGATCGGACAGTGCTTTACAGTAGAATGTGAATGATGGAAATGCTGACGCTCTGTCGCCGCACAGATATAGACTTTCTTCCTGGCTTGGAGATAGAACGTTTGACCTTGCGACAATAAGCAGGCAGCACTCCCTTTGCGACCGTGTGGTGAATAACTAATTGCCGTGAGAATTTTTTTCTGCGATGTATTTTACTGGAACATTTTACTGGACTCCAGATGACAATACTTACCTCCTCCATGTATAGAGCTCGAGGTATGATGGTAGGCACACTTATCGAGGCAGCGTAGGAGTTCTGGATGCCTTCAAACTCGTGCACCATGCCCCCAAGGTGAAATTTGTATGGTCCACCCTAACGAAAATAAAACTGGAATGATCTGAACACTACTAGCGATAAAAGACAGCCTGAACATTGAAAATTATTATTACTAAAACTTCACGCTTGAGCTCATGCGGACAGTTGTTATTATCTGGCCAACTTATAAGCGCCATAAAAATATTTTAAGGTTTAAAAGCAGTTTAAGGAAACTAGACAAAATAGAAGGGCGAGTAATTAAGGCATTTATTTATACTCAGCAATAAGTGATGCTATAAACGTTAAAATACTTTACGTCAATATGAGTAATATATTCCACACGTACCTGGCATTGTACAACGTCACCTATCAATGAAAGTTCTACGTGGGTATGAATAACGATACTTTGGCGTTATTTCAAAGGCTAAAAAAATGTGAAGTATGTAACATCAATTTAATCTGTGTTGTGGCGATGATCAGCTTCACATTTAACAATCTAGATAGAATTATTCGAAAATTATCGTTGAAACTTTTCCCAAAAGACTTCAAAATCTATAGTTGCCGTTGCCTTATGGCTAATAAATGTCCTGCACAATTGTAGTACTTAGTTCAGATGCAATTAGCCATCCTAGATATATTGACAATCTCTACCAATTGTTAGACAAAATCAAAATATCTGCCGTGATGGGCAGTATTTAAATACATATTTATATACATTTGGTTCATTTAATACGTATTTGGCAAGGATTTTGAAAACGCGTAATTAAATGCTATATTTAGCTACATTTATGTGTATTTGAATGTAGTAACTGTAAATACATTTTGCATCATTATCACCCGCGAAGAAAGTGAGAGAGGTGATAATGTTTTCGTTCAAGATTTAAGTACATATATATATATATATTGGTATACATTTATATTTGTTCGGTTATATAGAACGCCGTACCGTTCAGTAAACTGGGACGTACTTCTAAATAACTCAATAGAAAGTGAAGGCATCAATGAGACATTCGAAAACATTTTATTAGAAAAGTGCATGAAGTACCTTAGCCCGGTAAAAAGAAAATTTCATAAAAGTCGACACCACAAATTCCGTAAAATACTACCTAAGAAACGAGCAAAACTTAACAAATGCGAGCAATCGATGAAATTACTACAACGCAAATCCGAGTGCAAAAGGAATCTAGATGAAATAGAACGTCAGCTAGCAAGATTATACGATAAAAAAAAAACAAGAAAAAGAAAAGAAAGCCATCGAAGAAAATAAAAGTGATAGCAATTATTTTTTTGCCTATGCATCGCACCGTTCCTCGATAAAATAAAAAATCGGGCCGCTGGTGAATGATACAGGATCGATTGTTGAGGATGACCAGGAAATGAGCGAAATACTAAGCCGTCAATATCAAAAAGTCTTTAGAGACAAAATTCAAAATCCTGAAATCCCAAGAAGTGATTTAACTACAAACTACCTAACGGACTTCGAGTTCACAAAACTAAGCATTGAACTAGCCATTGATGGCAACAGTGTAGCGGGACCAGATGATGTGCCTGCAAAAATCCTTAAGATGTGCAAGCTAAGCATCTCTTACCCCCTATACCTTCAGTGGCGGATATCAATGGATGGTGGAGAAATTCCCCTCACCTACAAGCATGCGATTATTTCACCTATTCCTAAAGCTGGAAATAGCATGGATCCAGCGAACTATAGGCCTGTCTCCCTAACTAGCCACGTAGTGAAGATGTTTGAAAGCCTCTTTAGGAAAGGCCTAGTACATCATTTAGAAAGCAATAAGCTGCTTACATCAAATCAACATGGCTTTCGCCATAAACGTTCAACCACTTTGCAGCTGCTTGAGCATTATGACTCGATTCTCGACCTAATATGCCAAGGCAAAAGTGTGGACGTAAAATACTTAGATTTTGCCAACGCATTCGATAAAATAGACCATGGAATACTGCTACTCCAAACTCTTCAACATTGGCATCCGTTGAAAATGTCTCAGGTAGATAGAAGCTTTTCTGACAAACCGAACCCAATGTGTAATTATAAATAATAAAGTATCTAAACGACAGCCGGTACTCAGTGGAGTCATACAAGGCACCGCCGTGCTTGGTCCAATACTCTTCCTTATCATGATAAGTGATATGGGGCACCAATGCAAGTTTGCCGTTCCCTCATCGTTCGCTGACGACACACGGATATTAGCAGCGGTACAGTCAACGGCGGACGTACGGAATGTGCAACTAGACCTAACCAACATCTTTCACTGGACATCGGTTAACAACATGACCTTCAACGAATCAAAATTTGAACTTTTACGACACGGAAAAAACTTCTCCCTTACTGAATCCATCTTACACGACGAGAGATGGGCGCGAAATAGAGAGAAAGCAAATTTTAAAGGATATAGGGGTGAGAATACAAGATAATGCCATTTTTGAAGATCATGTGGCTCGAGTTGTTACCGTAGGCAAGAAGTGGAGCGGATGGGTGCTTCGAACTTTCTCTTCAAGAGAGGCAGACACAATGCTCACCGTATGGAAACAACTGATATTGCCAAGGATTGAATACTGTTCACCTCTTTGGATGCCAAGCAAACGGAAAGACTTAGAGCGCCTCGAGGCTATCCAGAGATCGTTCACTGCCAAAATCCAAGGCATGAAAGATTTAAACTACCACGAAAGACTGGTTCAAATTCAAATGTACTCAATTCAAAGGAGATTCGAGTGTTTTGTGATCATATGTATTTGGAAAATTCTAGAAGGAATTACTGTCAATGTCAATAGGCGAATCCAGGCCAGACACTCAAACCGTATTGGTCGCACTTACTTAGAGTGGGATCCAACCTGCAAGTTTCACGTGCCACTTTTCCGTACATTGACGCCTTAAACCACTCAGCTACGAAGACCTACTTGCATGACAGGTACATCACTGCAAACGCTTAAGCTTGGATTTTGTTGTTGTATATGTTATAAACTACATTCTAGTGTGAAGATAACGTGTGTGTTGATGACAAATTATATCTTAATGTAAGTCTTTGTTACCCACGGGGGAAACACTATACGTTCCCCATATTGCCTCTTGGCAAAACCCCTATGGGCCTGATGTGGGAGGACCTGCTAATCACTACAGTAGGGTTTGGCTGGGTAGCATATATGTTACGCAGTTGGGAACACCACACACTGCCCGCATTAAGAGATCTCACGTGAACCCATTTGGGTCTTATGTGGAAGACCTAATAAGTTGCTAATGCTGGATATAGCTGGAAAGTCCATTGTTACCTATATGGGAATCACCATATGTCACCCACAGTGGGAAAAAACACATGAGCCCAAAAAGGTCTGATGTTGAAAGACTCACTATATTGGTAATGCAGGATGTAGCTGGGAAGGTCACAGTTTACTCACACGGAAAAATACCACATTTTGCCAATTGTGGAAACCCTAATGGGCTCCAGCCCGGGGGTCTTCATATGGAACAGCAGAGTTGTGGGTACCCCATTAGGAGTCCATTTAATATTATATCCATTGATACCAGCAGTTTCCCCATCTGCCCACCTGGTACCGATATGGACCCCACGAGTTACTGTTGCTCATGAGACTAACTCAATTCTCTAGTGAAATGATTGCAGGCGGTAAATTGGAAGCTGTCGTTTTTAAATTATGATGTTTTTATGTTTTCTGGAGTATTACTTGGAGCTTTTTTTCAGGATCTGTGTCTCAAATTCTGCTACTATTTCAATAGTAGTCAATCTATAAGCACTATAAATATGCTTGGATTAGTACCTTTTGCTTCTTAAAATGAAAACCTGAAATATATTTATTCAGAGTATTTCAATGCATTTTACGTATTTAGTATTTAAATAAATTGCAAAATGCATTTAATATATAAACAATTTTGAATTATGTATACAGTAGTTAAATACTTTTAATATATTTAGTGCCCATCCCTGCACGTCTCACACAGTGGGTATACTGTACTGACACATTGTTATTCACTTCGATTTAAAATATATAAACTAAGATTTAACGTTTCGTTTTCTTGTTATTGCCAAGCAACGCATTCACAACACTGAGATTAAATTTACATGAAGTTAACCTAATGGACAACACTGATGCTTATGGAGAGAAGCCTCTACGCTAAATGTGACAAAGAAGAAACACATACAGTACCTGTAGGGGAGGAATGCCTCCGTTCATCAACCTCCGATGGCTTTTCGACTGGCCATTGATAGAAACGGAAGTAGGCCCGTTGATTGTGATGCACACGTGCACCCACTCGCGTATAGGTAACACGAAGTCTTCTACTTCAGTCATGGAGTTCGTGCTTTCAGCGAAGTACAGTTTTTTGTCAACCACTGTAGGTACGATAAAACAATTGGTGATGTATATCTCCCGTCAATCAGAATAGGGGATCTGTATGTAGGACGCCTATGTTAATTTATTTACTAGAATTTTCTACTTGGATCTGATTCTGGCAAAAAAATGCACAGCTGACTTTGGATTTTAGCAAAATAACACCCATTATACCGTCTAACTTCGTCAAAGAAAATATTAGCAGCAGTCATTTATATGAAACTTACAAAAGTAATTGGTATGTGTAAAATAAGCAAAAAATTTTTGTCACTATCACTGAACTTCACTGTTAACGAAAATAAAAACCATCTTGCTGCATGTTCATGATATGAAAAACCGTAGAACCCTCTGCACGTTGCAACCCATCATGCCTACCTTAAAGCAGAAAACTGCCCTTACTTGAAATAACGAAGTATGGCCACAGAAGCATCATCACTTGAGGGTCTGCTGTCAAGTAGATCATTTTAACGTGAAAGCAAATTGTGAGGGCCGGAATATCGTCCGGTATAGTGAGGGAACTCTCTACGGTCGCAATAGCCGTGGATAAGTCCTGTACTCCTTCTTCATAGAGAGAAAATCCTTTCTCTGAAAAGAATAGGGCTTGTAAGCTTGGAGTAATTACTAAGCTTATAAAGTAGGATGGCTAGCAATAACGCGGGCGCAAGACCCAAACAGCAAACGGCTTGTATTGTTTACATGCTACTCCGCATTTTATTCAACATATTTTTCATCAAAAAATTGAGTAGGTACGTTAATTCTGCAATTTGAGTAGCAATACACGTTTTGGAATAACTCATTTGTTTCAGAAGATCCTATGGTGACTTCAACTTGACCTATCAATAACTTCAATCCTAATCGCAGAAATCTGTGCTTTTGATCAGGATTCAGGCAATGAACATAAACCTTTGAGGGACCTTGAGAGTCGATGTATGCTAAAGGAATCAACCCTTCGAAACCCAGCGATTTTGGTCAAAATTATCCATTTTTTCTTTGTCGCTGAAAAAGATTTCTTGGGTAGTGGGAAAGTGTGTCCTGAAATTTCATCAGACTAGGGGCATTAGAAACCCCCAGAGAGGAGTTCAAATGGGGAGCGGGGGGGGGGCAGGCATATGTCAAAATTATCAGTTGAGGATAGATTTCTCTGAAATTTGCACATTCTATGTATGTTTGAAAAAGAAACACATTTTATTCATAGAACTTTTGTGATTTATGCCTTAGTTTCATAAAGAATTGGATATACATATGTATATATAAATACCGATATAAATAGGACCCTAAAAGAGGGGTCCTAATGGGGAGCCGAGGGTGGGGTCAAAAATAATGAAATGATGCATGCATATCACTTGTAGATGCTAATACAACATGAATACAGCATTCAGATTTCATTCATGGTGCGAAAAAGTGCATTATATGACATTCCACTTCAATATTTTATGTTTTTTGCTTATCCAGTAATATGTGATTTTTTTGTTTCACATAAAAAAATAGAAGTCAAAGAGTTTTTATGCTTGGAAAAAAACAAGGACAGTTTTAAAATCCTTGGAACATTCCTAACAAAATAGACAGCCGGATTTTTCATTTTTGCCCTCCTATTTTCTCTATCACAGCTCAAAACCAAAATAAGTGGCTTTTTTAAACTATATTTCAGTTAGCGATTGAAAATCACATATAAAAAGGAAATAAAATACAAAATGGAAAATACGGCTGTGTAATTGTGTTAGGAATGTTTCAAGGATACCAAAACTGTCATTATTTGTTTTCTAGCATGAAAACTCATTAATTTCTACTCTTTTGAAATATCAAAAAATTATATATATATACCTATTCATACATTTCCCAATATCTCAAAAACTAAGGCCAAAATAAAAAAGTTGTACGAGCAAAATGTGTTTATTGTTTAAAATTAAGTGAGCTGTGCGAATTTTAGAACAATTGAACAGAAAATGAAAAATTTTGCTGAAATCTGGGTTTATCCCCTTAAGGTGCGGCAAAATGAACGAGCGTAAAGAACTTACCGAGCCCTAGTGCACTATGTAGCCAGGATGAGATGACAGCAACTGCAGACACCACGGCGAAGCGCCAGAGGGCAGTAGAGCTGCGCGTTATGGCCTCTCTTTGGACGCCTCGACGTGCCATGGCCTCCCTTTGGACGCCTCGACGTGCCATGGCCTCCCTTTGGACGCCTCGACGTGCCATGGCCTCCCTTTGGACGCCTCGACGTGCCATGGCCTCCCTTTGGACGCCTCGACGTGCCATGGCCATGGCCTCCCTTTGGAGGCCTCGACGTACCATGGCCTCCCTTTGGACGCCTCGACGTGCCATGGCCTCCCTTTGGACGCCTCGCGTTGCCCTAAGAACACACAAAGGGCGACGTTTTTCTGATGCTGACATTTAATAGACAACATATGAGGCGTCTAGACGCTAAATCTCATTTTTAAAAGTGTTTACCACGGCCCAAAAACCTCGGGTGGTTGTGGTCAATAAGGACAAAATAACCTCATTAAAACTGAATTTTCAACATCGAGTTTTATATTTTAAGGATGTCAACCGGCACCAATAGACGCCTGAAACCATGTTCTGCCAGGATCTGTAAAAAAAAAAAGCTTTTGAAATTTCAGCCATTTTGCACGTTCTGCATCTAGACGCCTCAAATTTTAAATAATTTTTTACTTCTGTTATTTTAGAGTAATTTTTGACAAGCCCTCAAGGTGCCTACGAGTTTTTATAAACTAACAATTTTACATTCAGAAAGCTAGCTAAAATACAAATTGTTCGGCTCACATTTCCGAAATTTCATTTAGCTAGTAAGAATTATCACGATATAGTTCGTTTATTAATGCAGTCATATTTCTTGTAGAAGAATCGGTTCGGACGAGTTAAAAAAATTCATGATCTGAATACTGTTTATACATTTCAGACTGAAACGTCCTCTGCTTCATTCGGTTTGGCTTAGGAAATTTTCGTCTCTCTCAGCCAGTGGCGCACTAAGAACTTGATAAGTGCGATAATTTTTTGAATTTTGTCCAAGAAATTATAGAACTGATAAGTGCGGGAGATCTTGTAATTTTACGAAGCGCTAGGAATGTTTTTTTGTTTTCGTAAGATTACTTCACTTGGAGGATTCGTCCCTAATTAATCTTGAAGTTTTCATAGAATTTCTCTCACCTGCGAGTGGAACTTTTTCCAAGTAATATCCGTCGCTGCTGCGGGTCTAACCCGATGGTTACAAGAATATTCTCCACACAAAAATTGCGAACAGCTTTAGCGCCTTTATATTCCAGTGCTAATGTTGGCTGACGTTTGCTTTCACTTCTTTCGTCAACACTCATTTGTTGACTGATATTACCGACAATAATAAAAACATCTGCCCTGATAACGAGAAACCTGGCGATCTCCTTCAATATTTCAAAATTTAACGTACCAATGCCAAAGAAGTCCAACACTGCATTATGTCGTAAAGGAAGACTCGTATTGATGGCCGTCAACACCACTGCATTCGCTTCAATTTATGACCTCATTACTCTTCAAAATAGAATCTTCCGTCTCCGACGTATAACATTTGACTTCAAATAAATAAAGCATGATAAATTTGACGCCCATCGTACATGGCTATGTCATTATATATTTATCTATATCACCGACCCCTTAACTTATGGCTGACCTGCCCTCTTGCTTATTGACCTAGCAAATTTATGGAACAGTCGGGATTTTTCTCTGACACAAATCAGCCAAATAATCTTGTTCAATATGATATACTTGCCTACCGTTAGATATACTCGTATTCTGAATATTGTACTTTATATATATGTATATACCTCTTTATTTGAACCATTGTTATTTTCATCATTCGCTGTTAGAAGAGTTTTTGCTCTAGTGCGCCTCATCGCCATTTCTCTGTCCATTTTCTGTACTAATTTGTTCCGGCAACGATCCTAAATAGTAGTAAAAATATAGAAATTAGGGATTAACTAGAAACGGCAATGAGAATTACATGCAATGATTGATTGCTAAAAATATCTGAGAACATTCTTAGATGAACCTAGAAAAAGGACATTCACAGAATTAAGCTTGCAGACAATACTTCATCAAAGACCAATTCAAATATAAGTATTACACGAATTCGTACAATAGTTCACAGGTGGAACTGAAACATGTAGTACAGACGGATATGCGGCCTGTTTAAATGAAACATATATAGCTTCTAATGACGCTCTAATTTTATCTAATGACCAATCTACACGTACGTTCGTCTTTTCATCGTGTTCACTCATCCACTTGTCTGGATGTGCTGCAGAAACAACAGAAAAGTACACTGTTTTCTGAGTTTCATTACACTACAATTTGGAAGAGATATCCGTAACGTGTTATTATTATTATTATTGAAACTTCACGCTTGAACTCCCACGGACAGGTAATACAACCCAAACGAAGGACCTTGCAACACCGAAAAGCCGAGAAAACTGGTTTGACGGTTAATATTTTAATAAATTTCTTTGACGTACACAGAAATGTGATGACAACGACGCTCTGAAACATTTGGAGGAATGGATGAAAGAATGCGTTTAAATGACTAACATGTAGACAGTCCTTGAGGCAAAATTATTAGGTGTAAGATTGGTAGCTTACAGACACCAAAAATATGTGTATTGAAAACTGAATTTAACCTTCTACCTTCCCGCGATATTTCAATCAGTACAATAAACTGTTATCACATTGTTATTACCAGCGGTATAGGGTTAAGACCATACCATGTACCTAATAATATCTGTTTTTTTTTTTTAATAAACCTGTAGACTCACAAGATAACACAAAGCATTTGTGGTATTTTTTTATGTACATTGAGGGTACAGTAAAATTATAATAAATATTGTACTTATGCATGTAGTAATGAACTAGATGTTCTTATCAGAAGAACATACTGTAGTTTTGAAGCAATTTGGGCTAGGGTGTGCTGTCTATCAAAGGTGCGTGGAAAATTTTACGAACTGATTCGTAATTTACATTGCCTCGTTTTCAGTGTAATTGGCTGGTACGTATCATGTAACGAGGCTGAAGTGGGCACACGGCAAATCGTTCAGCTACTCCTAAATATGATAATGTAGAGCTGCACTCTTAGAAAGCAGCCCTCCACCAGGCAATGCAATACTACGAAACAGAACGGTAGACAGACAGACAGAGAAACGGACAAATAGACTGATGGCTCGTCACCGTAAGTTAAAATAATCATCGGTTTCTCATGATTTCTCTAACTGTTCCTGTAAGTTTCCTGAAGATCCGCATAACTTTTAAGGTTATGTTACTAACAGAGACAGTGACGGACAGACAGAGTGACAGACAGACAGACAACAACTAAGTAAATTTTTATCCCTACAGTCATAGTAGCCATTAGCTAGGCCTTCGGGACAACTGTCTGTCGTGCCCACTTTGCTTCCTTCCCGATTTTATACTCCTAGCTGCTCATGCTTTATTCTATTCTTCTTTCCTGACATGCTGTTCCCGTGCGCGTTGCTCCTGTATGGGAACACCTTCGTGTATGGGTTCCCCATTGCTATGGACATACTATACGTCCTTTGCTCATTCCTCTGTGACATCGTTCCGCTCGGAAAAGGAGGCTTAAACTTTCTGACTATAACTATCACTACAGTCTAGACAAGAATGCATAGACAATGCATGCTAATTGGATTCATTAAGGAAGATTAAATTGGTTCATATTAGAAGGCACTTGTACAGACATGCTTCATGTATTGTTTATGACTATTAGTTTGGTAATATAATCATTGTAAATTTATGTCGTGGACCACACGATTTCTACTCATTACCTTAAGTCGTCACTCTGCTCTCAAGTAGGCACATTTTTACGCCCATAGTGATATTTTGGTTAACGAACATTTCTTACGCACTCAGCAAGGAAAGGATTGAGAGCATTTTCAATAACATGACCTATCTATGATTTAAATAAGTGTCTTCCCTCACGCCTTTATTAATATTATAGAGACTTTACCCACAATTGAAACACCGAAAAAACACAAATAATTACTCCGTTGCCGACGAACTCTTTCTACCGAGCTTTAGCTACATAAACTGGGCGCACGTTCAAGAATTTCTTTATCTGCGAGGCTTCGCCTTAAGTAAGGCGCCTGCCGATAATGGCCTCTCTTATCTTTACTGCTGCGGACCCGCAGAGAAGCAGACACAGACTGAGGTATTTTATCGAATCTGTTCTTCAGGTAGCGGAACGAACTTTTCATTTTACCCTCCTAGTAGTTGGGTCTTTGCATATTTCCCTATTCATGCACTAATATTGCCTAGTCTAACCCTTTTGTATTAACTTTTTATCACTACAGTGATACAATGAATTATTTTTTCCCGTTGATTCTTCATATGTGTAGCGGAACTTATAGCTAAGCTAAAATTTAGAAACTAATTCAATTTTCATCCAAAGCAGGAAAGTTGAAAGTGGAAAATATTGGCCTGCATTGGGATCAATGCTCGTGCAATTTAACTTTATAGAGCTCCTCGGGATTTGAAGTTCGCTTAACGAACTTTGGGCAGAGCCTTGCCGGCAAATTCTCTAGCAGGAACATTTCATAAAAATCAGGATCGAGAACTAAACATCAACACACTTTGAGAAGTATTAATACTTTCCAATATATGTAAGTAGCTGGAGACAAGTTTAACTTGAACTGGATGCATCACACTAGGGTTAAACAGCCTGCATCACACTGGGGTTAAACAGGTTGCATCACACTGGGGTTAAACAGGTTGCATCACACTGGGGTTAAACAGGCTGCATCACACTGGGGATAGACAGGCTGCATCACCCTTGGGTTAAACAGGCTGCATCACACTGGGGTTAAACAGCCTGCATCACACTGGGGTTAAGCAGCCTGCATCACACTGGGGTTAAAAAGACTGCATCACACTGTAGTATTCGGAAGAAATCTTGTATAAAATCACGTGTTTTTATTGGCAAGTAAACAAGGTTATGCTTTCTTGCTTGGTAGAATTTCGCATCTAAACTCGGTTTCGCTAGTAAAACAGCACCTTATGGTTTCATTCCATTAGGTTCATGCGGTTTTTCGTATCGCACGACCACAAGTCTCGTGCTGCAGTGACCAGTACCAGTGCCGTAAATTTTGAAACTGCTGGCTCTCCGTCGCTTTATGATACTGGAATAGAAATATCAGACATGAGCAGAGACATGACGTAGTCTCGTTTTTGGAGCCCGTATTGATGCGTTTGAAACCCGTGTTGAAACGCTTGGAACCCGTATTGAAGCGTTTGGAGCCCGTGTTGAAACACTTGGAGCCCGTGTTGAAGCGTTTGGAGCCCGTGTTGAAACGCTTGGAGCCCGTGTTGAAGCGTTTGGAACCCGTGTTGAAACGCTTGGAGCCCGTGTTGAAACGCTTGGAGCCCGTGTTGAAACGCTTGGAGCCCGTGTTGAAACGCTTGGAGCCCGTGTTGAAGCGTTTGGAACCCGTGTTGAAACGCTTGGAGCCCGTGTTGAAACGCTTGGAGCCCGTGTTGAAGCGTTTGGAACCCGTGTTGAAACGCTTGGAGCCCGTGTTAAAACGCTTGGAGCCCGTGTTGAAACGCTTGGAGCCCGTGTTGAAGCGTTTGGAGCCCGT
>LQNS02278183.1:8848717-8872949 GCA_001587735.2 Parhyale hawaiensis | reverse complement strand
ATCATCAAGTACGGAATATGCTTACTCACTATCATCAAGTACGGAATATGCTTACTCGCTATCATCAAGTACGGAATATGCTTACTCACTATCATCAAGTACGGAATCTGCTTACTCACTATCATCAAGTACGGAATATGCTTACTCGCTATCATCAAGTACGGCATGATCAACATCAGGACTTGCGGGTCTGGGTTCATGAAAATCAGCTTGAGATGGAAACACAGCGAGAAGACCTCGGTGTCATTCGGCAGAATGTACGGCGCCTGCAGCATCACCGCCTCTTTCTTCAAGTCAGGAGTCTCATCTTCATAGAGGTAGAAACCGGTTTCTGACAAGGACAGTAATGGGTGGCGAGATTATGACAGTTCAACATGGGACTTACAGCCAAACTTAGGCGTGAAACGTTAAAGAAAAAACAGAAAATTACATCTAAATTATAATGTTACATGATGACGCTTCCACGAGTAAAACTCAGTTACTAAAAAAAAAAAAAATTGTGGAAGGCAGTATCGGCATTTGATTTCGAGCACTTCGCTGTGAAATTGAATGCATAAATATCTGTGGCGATGCAGAGATTTCATAGAAAAGCTAGAGAGATAAAGAAAGATAGAACGATCAAGAGACAGAAAAAAAGAAAAAAAAAAAGATTTAAGAAAGAAAAAAAGACATAAAGAGAAGAAAGAAAGAAAGGAAGAGCACTCATGTATTATATCTCATCTGGTTGCTGTAAATTTCATATTACACTGAGATTTTAGTTCCTTAATAGCAACACGGGGAAAAATTAGACGTCGGTCGATAAATCACTACACTGGACAAGGCGCACATGTCATCGTTAACATATTGCTATTGTAATAAGATTTTACCCACAGAGAGCTTCCTGTATATATACTGTAGTAGGTTTTCCTTTCGTGGAGTACTGCGACCAGAACCTTTATGGATAGATGGGATAAAAAGTCTTCTAGGAAGAAGTTCTATTATGATAATCTCTCAAATCAGAAACAAAGAAAACGAGCTCGTGACGTAGTATTCGTTTCCTAAATGCACATGGAGTTTAAATATTTTACCGTCTCTATATTAACTCTACGACAAACATTACTGCTCGGTCTGATTGATGGGGCTGTTGTGGTGGTTCACATTTGTTCATCTTAAATATTATGGTAGACATGCCTCAGGGTATAGAGCAAAGGTTCTCAAAATGAGCTAAACAGAGTAAATTGCTGTACTTTATAGAGGACGCCCTGTTATGTCGTTAGGCTTTCCGTAAACATATATTTAGATAGTATAATTTCAGCAAGGATGTACCTTTAACAGTTTATGCTTGCAAAAAGATAAAGAATGTCTCATAGTATTTGCAATACTTTTAACCGTATTAGTTCTTTCCTGTACTATAGTTAACGTTACTATATCCCACGTCTCAGAAATCTGTTCGTAGGGCGTCTGCAAATCTATTTACCTGCTTTAAGGTAACTTACGACTTCGAAAAGCTCGAGAGTACCTGGTATAGAACATGTAAGTTCAATCATCAACCCACCAAGGTGGAACAAATAGTAGTTCAACTTACCAAATGCAAACACTGGTTGTGGCCACAGGCCCAGAGCGGCAGTAACCGCAGCAAGTATCCAACGCACGTTGTTGATACACTGGAGCATTTTTTGGGATTTTTTTTCCGTTGCTATGTCAACGGGAACTTCCCCACACAGAATACCTAGTCACAGAGGTGATGAACTTGGGGCAGTACAACTTGAAAGACTCAATCAGAATGACGTATAATAGTATTACGTAATACACAACGAAGGTGCCTTCATTTCGCTATATGGAAATAATTATGGGAACATTTTCCTACTTTACAAAATATAATGCCGAATATTAGAATTCAGTGTGACTTTTTTATGGTAGTAATTTATTTTTTCCAATTTTCGTCGTACCAGTCTTTCTTTAAGTATTACAGCCACAAGCTCTAACGTACTTGTTGCGAGCTGTGTTCAGAGACTTAACAGCCTTTTCAGTTCTTGTAATAAATAAATACCTTTAGGAAGATCCTCACATTTTTAATATTCACAAGGTCTGCGTAGTATGCCTGGTTATTTAGTAACTGTAGGTCTGCTTTGCTATGGGGCCATTGAGAAAATTGCCTGTTTAACATAAGGCCTATATTAATACTTAGAAGGACTCTTTACTTTAGTAGAGGGCCTGTGTAGAAATGCCTCTTTTCTTATTTAAAAGACATGTGTAGTATACAAGGCTATGTAATACAAGGCCTGTTTTGTTACCTACAAGGCCTGTTTAGTATGAGGCCTGTGTAACATAATATTGCTTTTTCTGCATAATCATAAGGAACGTTTCATAATTTACAAGACGTGTTAGTTCAGGGTCTAATGATTGATCATAGGCGCAAGTCGTGGGCTAACTGTTCGGTCTGAAGGCGGCTCAGCGGTGGGTCTATGGCCGCAATCCTCACAATGTAGGAAGTGCAAGTAATAAAAAGAAAACCACGTAAGGGCTGAACAAAGCTCACGCTACATGCATTGACAATTATTAGCCCTTTAGTTACTTATTCCAATTCCATATACTTTGGGATGTTCTCAATAATACTTTTTCCTGACTCATCAGTTCATTATGCCGAGCTTTCGACCATCTCTGCGAAAGTCGTTGTCAAGGCTGAAACAATTAGTTCATCAATGCGCCCACAAGTTCTTTTAAGTAGTCATACTGTATCTATGATACTCATTCGAATTTTCTTACAACGTATGCAGAGCTTGGTGGAAAATTTATTCACAACAAAGAGTTCAGAAGAGGTTTGTAGATTTCGGTAACCGGCTATGATTTACCAATAAAAAACTTGATTCTAGGAAACGTTTTTGTTTGCTTTGTTAACATTATTATAGTACGTAAAAACTGTTCCAATCAATTGAAGGGTCAGTAGATACTAACAGGCTGCCGAAATCTGCAAACCTCTTCTGAACTCATTGTTATGAATAAATTTTCGACCAAGCTCTTCATGCGTTGTAAGAAAATTCGAACGAGCATCGTAGATACAGTATGACTACTTAAAACAACTTATGTGCGAACTGATGAACTAATTGCTTCAACCTTGACAACGACTTTCGCAGAGATCGTCGAAAGCTCGGCAAGCAAAACTAGTTGTAAGCTCAGCCCGAAGTGATTACTGGAACGTCAACCTACTTTCATTGTCAACAGCTTTAGCGGCAGGCGGCACTAGTTGAAAATAGCATATTTCCATCAAGGCTCTAAGCGACTAGGATTAAAAACAGAAATATAGCATTCAATTTCACACTTCCAGTTTAATCCAGAACTAATGCTGCGCTGCTGCATGGAATATACTGCATTATGGGAAGGTTGTATACGACTTTACCATGCTATTATTTGTAAAATGATGATAACTTTAGTGTTCCTTGGAATCGTGTCAATGCATTACTATCCAGTACAGTGTAGTAATTACCACCGATTTATTCTACCAATTTCAAGCTAATATTGAATTCCTCTGATTAAAGAATGAGCTATTGATTCATCCCTTCAGCTGAGCATTGCAAAATTGTTCACAATAATTATAATCCAAGTAAAATACTGTTCGAACCTTATACCGTTCCCTGTTAACATTTGGACAGTGAATTCCAGTACGTTTTACGCTAACGTTGTTCAGACCGACAAAACAAATCTACTCTTCCTGAGCAAACAGAGCGACAGACCCTTCTCAACTGAAGACAGTTCTACAGACAGCTCATGTTATATACTCCCAAGGTCCTGATTTTCCGATACGCTCGTGAATATTCGTAAGTATTTTAGCGTAATATATTATTCAACTAAGATGTTGCCATCATGACGATGTCACATGAAAAATAGGCGGCTCTGGGTGATTTGGACTGGTGTTCAGGTTTACATCGGAATCCAACGTTTCACATCTACATTTTTGGTTGTTGACAGCAAAATAAATCTTTACCAAGATTATTTGTAGATCCATTAAGTTCTGGAAAATTCTTGACAACTCTATTTTGTTCGTTGACAGCCCAGTTGTTTGTACGATATAGCAAAATAAATTGCGCCCTGAAAATTGACGTACTACAGCAGTCGTCTTGAGTCGTGTACGCAAACTACTAAATCTTACTAAGTCATTTAGAAATAAATATTTAGCCGCTATAAAGAGTTGCTGTTTGTCTCTGTTTGTCTGGTACCAAAATAACGCAGAAGTTATGGGCGGATCTTTACAAAAGTTACAGGGATTCTTAGGTTTATTAGAAGGAACAGACTATTAACTTTTGGTGCCTCTTTGCTCGGTAGCATAATTCAAAAAGCTATGGATGGATCTTTATGAAATTCGCAGGTTATTACTAGGAGCAACTAACCAAATTTTTGTGTTAATCACTATTTGTTTATCTGTATGTTTGCTTTTATGATTTCAGTAACATAACTTAGAAAGTTATCAACTGTTCTTCGTGAAATTTATAGGCATTTTTAAAGATGTTAAATGACAGAAACTACCAGATTTTAGAGATGATCGGTATGTTGGTTTGTGTATTTGATTAATATTTGTCAAAATATTTGTCTGATATATAACTCAAACAGTTATCAATGGAACTAAATGAAATTTGGAGGAATTGTTAGCAATTTTTAAAATGCACTAATGACAAAATTTTGGCTATGATCGGTTGGTCCGGTTGTGTGTTTGACTACTGTTGTCAGAATGTTTAGCGTCATTGACGGATCTTCAAGAAACTTACAGAAGCTGTTATTACTATAAAGAGGCACAAATAGCCTAATCTCCGTGATGATAAAGCAGAATCTCTAATTTCAGGACCAATTTAAATTTCCCGTTAACATTGTCTTATGTGTCGGAGGTATGCACTCTCAGAGTGCTCTAACTGTTATTCCCCTGTTCTAAAATAGTTATCCCACAGACAAAAGTTCATTTGCAGGAGAATTTGGATTAATACAAAAGAGGTAAGAAAGACTTTGTCCAAAAGGTTTCGCGAGTTTATGCACTTCATTATTACTGATGGATGTTTCCAGTTTGTTCTAGTTGGTGTTTTTTATCAAATGGAACAACCCAGTCGGACGTCATAAATAACATCTGAGCACAAAAAATCTTTCGGAACAGTGGGAGTAAAATTTTCTAATTATTTTAGGCACAAAAGCATCTCTGCTATAGAGCCGCACTACAGGGAAGCAGCGGTACCAATATTTGAGTTCAAAGAGATTGATTGCATACTTGTAGTATGACGGAAAGGTTTCATTTTTCATCAAATTACTACTCTAGGAACTCGGAGGGACACGTATATGAGGTTTTTTTGTTCATGACATATCGGTCTATTGTTCTGTTCATTGCTCTAATTTTGATGACTGCCTTTGAAGTGATAAACTAGATATTCCTGATGTGTTGTGAGGTAACGCAAAGATCTTGCACCTGTTTATTTGCAGTCTTAGCAATGTTCTATATCGCATTCAATAGATACTTCATCATATATTGATGTCACTCTCCTACATATCTGCTTCAGTCGTTGAAAACTGCTCTTGCTAGAAAATCACTGGCAATTTACTGCAGCTGTTATGGTGTCATGGGACCCCGTGGTTCACATTTAATTGATAAATGTGCAGTTTGTAGGCCATATTTTACAGCACAGGTGTTTGCGTACAGCAGTGTAACCTGCCAGGGCCTCGTAACGGCAATTGCGTTCAGGAGTACGATGGACTGGCATACAATTTTATTTCTTATTCGTATACACTGGCATCAATGAACCACGGTGGGCCCAATTTGAATATTCGAGTGTTGACAGAATTGTCTAGTAAAAATTCAGAGCTAAGCCGGCATGAGACTACACCGAGTTTAACATTTACACTGAAGTTTGTTGGAGAAAATATTTCGTTGAGGACGTAATTTATGTCGCTTAAAGTTCAGATATCTTGTGAATTCCGTGGAACGGCTTAGCATTAGAGACATTAGAAACTGGTGACATTTTGCGCTGATATCCAATTATAACTGACAATATAACTGCTGGCTTCTACCAAAGTCATTAATTTTCTATGTTGCGACACGCGCTATGTACAAGTTGTGAAAAACGACAAGGATATGAGGAGAGAAATAGAGTATTGATAGAGTATTGATCAATAGAGTATTGATAAGAAAGACATATTCTTGAGTATTACATATGTTTAAAACATAGAGACAAAACAGCAAACTCTTCGCTTTAACCGCCTGTTTCACTGCAACACTGCGATGTTCTGAAAAACCTCTTGACAATGATGATAGTTCCGGTAATTTTCTTGGAAATCCATCCGTAGCTTTTTGAGTTTGGTTCTGACAAATACTAAGGACGTGTTCTTATGGCAGCTGAAAGTCGATCTAAGTCAACCCCACTTGACTTAACTTGTCCGCAACTGTCGACAGGAACTTTAGCTTCGTCGCCCTGAATCGTTTTGTAGGTGTTAGAAGCAACCCGCTTATGTTGAACTTGCTGAAATATCTATTATACTAAGTAATATTGAGTTTTTAGAAGCCTCACAGGTGATCAATTTTGAGTCAACGAATGAAACTTGAATAAACGGGACGAAGTCGGGACACCTGTCTGCAGTTTCGGATAAGTTAAGTCAAGTAGGTTTGGCTTAGATCGACTTTCACGTTTCAGTCGAACACGCCCTAAGTCACAAACCATTACAGTCAATCGCACAAACGGAAGAACTGATCAGCATCCAAAATTTGGGTATTTATGCCTTCTTACATTTCTAACAATTCATGAAAATTTCATGAAGATTTGTCTACGAATTTTGGCGTTATGTTCTGACAAACATAAAAACGAATGCACAAGCAAAAACATTTAAAGCAACTTCTACAAATTTCACGGAGATCCGTTGATGACTGTTTAAATTATGCTTCAAAGAAAAATAAGGCAAACAAACATGCAAACGGTTAAACGGATATTCAGTAAAATTTAATTATCTGTTCCTCGTGACATACTTATAATTCCATATAATTTCATAAAGACGCGTTAATAACTTTTTGAGTTACATAGCTGGGCAACAGAAGACAAAAAGGTAAATAGACAAATTCTGACAAAACATAACCTCTTTGGCGAAGGTAATAATCTTTGAAGGCTTTATAACTGTTCCTTCAATAAACACTTTCAAGCTGTAGGTGCTGCTTATAAAACCTCATACGGTTAAGGAAAAAAATGAACATGTATTTTGTATTAACAAGGCCTTATTAAGTTTGTTGACGATCCTATTTGAGCTACCAGTCAAATGATAAGAGCCTCGGTGGGATTATTGGAGAAGAAAAATGTAGTTATTTGGATTTATCTAAAAAATTATGAATAGCATTAGTGAGGCCACACTTAGAATTTGCTGTTCAATTCTGGTCGCCACATCTCTGTAAAGATATCGATAACATGGAAAGAGTCCAACGTAGAGCAACGAAATTGATACCTCAGCTGAGAAACAAGTCGTACGCTCGTATGCGAAGAACTGGGTCTGATCTCCCTCGAGCAAGAAGACGACTCAGGGGGCAACTAATAGAAGCATTCAAGTACTTGAATGGCTTCAACGACGTACCTACAACGGGACTCTTTCAAAGAGACCTCAATGTTCGCTTGCGAAATAACGGTCAAAAACTCAAGCCTGAAGCTCGAAAAACAACCTTAAGTCAGCAGTTCTTTTCCTATTTCATAGTCAGCATTTGGAATAGACTCCCTTCCGACGTTGTTGGTGCGGAGTCGGTCAACTCGTTTAAAAATCCTCTTGACATACATTAGGAGAGACATCCTCCACAACTAAGAACTCCTCCTCCACAAGTCGCAAGCACTTAACGGCCAAAGTTTCCCAGGCCAAAATCTTAAGCCGACTCCTTCTCACTTCCGCTCCATCTATATTTTTAAGCTCCGCATATCAGCGGCTATCGATCATGCTTGCGTGCATTCATGATCATCTCTTTGGCTCAGATTCTTCTCCCCCTTCTTTTTTTCTTTTGTTGCGTGCATAACGTCACCTGGAACTCGTCCGAAGTATCATCAAGTAAGTAAGTAATCTTCCATTTTTTCTCCTCTTGTTTCCCCAGTCCTCTACACCCTACTATCATAATGGCATTAGCTCATAGAGGGCCGGGGGGGGGGGTAAGTTCCGGTTTCTCTTTGGGAATGGGCCTTTGGTTTGTCTACTGCCGCCTTTCTAATCTAAATACAATATCAAGTGTGTATTTAATGTTTTATGTCGTCGCTGTTGAGTCAAACAGCCAAAATAATATTCTTAACTAATTTTTTGTCAATAGATCAATGTTTGTCTTCTGCATATCGTTCCCTCTAGCCATCCATATGCTCGTTTGCGAGGACGGTAAGCTACTCTTGCAATGATGGATCAGAGAAAATTGGTGTGTCCATGATACGCGTTCCTGAATAACAGGTAGTATCGGTTTTAAACTGCAACCCACGACAGAATGTCAGATTTTTTTTTACTTCGTATATATTTTCGCACTTTATAGCTACTGCATGTTGCAGCAGAGCTGGCCATAGATAAGTAATGGAGCCGAGGTTCTTCGGAATGCTTACTCGTCGCAGCTTGTGCATATTTATTCGATCACTTTTGTGGACAAGGAGAGCATGTGTGTGAAACCTCGTGAGTAAAATTGAGCATTTTTTTTAGCAGACCGATTTTCCTTGAGAGCCACTATTCGTTAGTTAATTGTTTAATACTTAACAGAAGATCTTCTCTTGCCATGTGTATTTGTGCTTAATCATAGCAAATACTCCTTTTTTGTCTTTCATGTAAACTTGATTTCAACTTCGGAATGTAGGCAACACTAGCAGAACTTTTGAAACGTTCAGTGAAAACATATTAAACTTATAAAGAACTAGAGCACTCTGAGAGCGCACACCTTCGCCAAGCGAGGCAACGGTAGCAAAAAATTCAAATTGGCTCTAAAACCATAATTTTCTTTGTATAAACTCCAAAATCTAATTATTTGTGCCTTTTGATAGTAATAACAGCTTGTACAACTTTCTTGAAGATCCGTTCATAAATTTTTGAGTTATACTGCTAACAAACGTTAAGACAAAGATGAGTCAAACATACAAACGAACAAACCGATCTGCACAAAAATTTGATCATCTATGTCTTTTAACAAAACTAATAACCTCTATAAATTTCAAGAAGATCCATTCATTGTTTTTTGAGTTATTGTGCTAACAAGCATAAAATTAAAAATAGTGACAAACGAACGAACGAATGAACAAACGGATCATTACCAAAATTTGGTCATTTACTCTTTGTTATATACCTAATAACTCTTGTTAATTTGATAAAAATCCATCCATAACTTTTTGAGTTACGGCATTGAGAAAAATGAGGCGACAAACAAACAAACAAACAGATGGATATATCTTTACCAAAAGTTAATCATCTGTTCCTCCTAACATACCTAACAGTCCCTGTAAATTTCGTCCAAATAGTTTCAGAACTTTTTGAGTCATCTTGGTGACAGACAGATAGACAAACAAACAAACATACAGATAGACAGACAGACTAACACGACGAAACATAACCTCCTTGGCGGAGGTAATGAAGCAACGTATTTATGTTCAACATGAAAACTTGGTACTGGAATCTAGAGACGCTGACAGCAGAGAGAGGATGCATTTAATAATCACTGCAGTAGGTCTTTCAGAGCAAGGTCTTCATAGGGGAATGTCGGTAGGTACCTGTCTTGATGAAACGGAGACATGTCTTTCACAATAACAATAGTTAGGTATATATAAATAAAACAAAGCTCGGTGAGTCCCTTATACAAGCAGTGAATGTATATTTATTGGAAACTTGAGCTCACAAGCATCTTTATATAATAAAACGCTTGGTGTATTTATTTATTTATTTCGTGTCCGCTTTGAAGGAAATAGATAGGCGAAAAATAAGCCAGGTTGTAGATTTTGTAAATCGATGAATAGGTTGCAGAAGCCGATCTTTATCGCTTTGTTATCTGAAGACACTTCTTGCTTGGAACTTCTTGAAATCGGGACAATACGTATGCAGCTTCTCGACTCCGATTTTACAAGTTTTTTCCCCGATCACGACGTATAATTTCGGCAGATGACTAACGGAGCACTAACGAGATGATGATTCTTCACTGGTAGTAGACAACTATTTCTTCTAGCTTACTGTAATTTTTTCTTTATCTACAGCAGTATTATTCCCGTTCAGATCTTGCTATTCCATGTATTTCTGTTTATTACCATGTGCTCCTCCAGCTCCATACCACTCATATCATCCCTCACGCTGTCGTTCTCTGAAGGTTCGAATTTGTTTCATAGCCCAAAATTTTTGGCAAAGCAGTGAAGCAGATATTTAAGTTCGTAAGGCCGTATCTTGGCTACGGAGCGCTGACATGCACACAAGCTGGCTAGAGCTACATTCAAGTTTATTGCAGTGTTTTACTCAAGATTAATTTCTGCCTCTCACTATTGAAGACGTTCACCTAATCATGAAGGAGGATGGGGAACGTATAAGTAGTACGAGATTACTGCATTCTCAAGATCGAAGATCTGCTCGAAATTTGAAGTCGTCACAGCAGTAACAATGTTAATCTTAGGTTCTCATATTTGTCGCTGCTTGCTAAGGAACTGTGGTAGATATTTAACTTGTATAATACAGCTAAGGGCCATTACCATCATACTCTTAAATCTGTATTTAATACCACCGAAAGGAATCCTAACGCACCCATTGAACTCTGAAATTCAAATCAATTTAGGATTTATGGTAACCCCACAGAATGGCTGACGGTCATACAGTGATACTTCTCCTGGAAATTTCATTCAATGCACCACACAATCGTACACTAGTCGGCTTCTGGCATTTGTTATTATTTATTTTCTGTTTTCATCTGGTGTTTTGAGTTTCGTATCTACATTAAGAAAAAAATCTTTATGACTCAAATTAATACGGTATTTTTCCTGGTCTGCCTGACTTTTCGAAGTAAAAGTGGCACTGTTATTTTTAAATTAGAGTTCAGAACAGCATGAGCTCAAAATAATTGTAGGAAATATGTTGTATGCGAAGATACAACCTAGTGCTAGGGCTTCTCTATTGCGACAAATGATACTCTTAAAACATTTTGAGGTATAGGTCTCTTGGCAGACGTACGCTTTGGATCCGACCTACATAATGACCTCTCTAGTTGCAGTTCCAAGTACTGGCTTTGCATGAGAGGTATTATAACTGAACAACTTCATATAGTTGAGCTAGGTCTGAGGCAGATAGTGAAAACCAACGACTGAGACGTCAAGTAATGTGCATCACGTGCTGAAAAATTGAACGTGGATTCTGAAACCATGGAGAATGCTCCGTCATCGAATACCAGAGACTTCTCTCACTCTCCATTGGCCAGCGCAGGGTGCTGATCAAGCACCACATAGCGACTGGACAGAATCCAGTAGGCGGCCGTCAGGAGAGTCAAGCCGTCCACAGTGCCGCAGAGGATGCACCATAAGAAGTAGGTGATCTTGAAACGCTTGTACTTGAGCCTAAACTTCTCGTAGTCAGGATGTTGGTCAGTCCATCGATGCAGCAGAGTCTTTGGGTGGTCAGCAGAGAAGTAAATTGGCACTTGTAGCTCTTCAGCCACTGAAGCTTGATCAACATCATCGACGGTAGTCGGGGTGATGAGGTTATTTCCATCCATGGTTTTCCGTGGAGTTAGTCCAGCTAGAGATCCTTCATCGCTGTTGACCGAGTTCTGTGCTGACTCCGAACGCTTTTGGATGGCATCGGCTTTTCGTTCATTGAAACGAATAAGCCAGCGATAGACGGACAAGTGTGTTAAGCAGACAACGAACAACCTCGTGATGGAATAGAAGAAGACGACGTCGATGATCTTGGGAGCTGCAGAGATGGGCACGATGTCGTTCACTGAAGAGTACAGCCCGGCTTCTACGATGAGGCATGACAGGGTGATGGTGATCCGGTCCCTGTGGTGAAGCAAAACGGTGAAACACGATAGAGAAATCGGTAGGTAGTCTTTGACAGCCCTTGACTATTACTTAATAATATAATAATAGTAGTAGAAGTAGTAGTAACGAATATCATAGCACTAGCTCTTGTGACCAGTCACATAAAAAAGAGGCTGCGTGTCACGAGCAAGAACAAAGATCATAAAAAACTGATGTGAATTCCTAGATATTTTTTTCAGTTATCTTTTTAGGTAAAATGTTGTAATTATCTTTCTCAGGTAGAATGGTTGTCTTAGCGAAATGATATCGCTTACTGTTCCGTGCATACTCAGTGGGAACTGCGAAAATTTCAGGGCACATGCAGTATTTTGACTTTATAGGATGTGATACTGCAAACGGAGAGTACTCCCACTCACTGGAAGTTATCGAAGGCGTAGAACGAGGTGCAGACGCCGATTAACATGATGACTAAGCACGGCATGAAGATGCTGAGAATGAATCCAGCGTAGAAACTCTCAAGAAGAACCTGAGGAGGACATAGAATTAGTTAGAACGGTATTTTCTTCTACCACTTCTGCTGGGCCAGCTTTGCCTTTGGAAGAAGTAACTTTCCTAGAGATTAGTTCTTATGGTTTCTAAGTGATTGCTTTCAAGTTTCATAGTAAATTAAACTTAGCAAACTTTTTGAGTTAGGTTATTAACATGCTATCAGATCGTGAGAACAAGAAAGAAAGTGCCTTGCTAAAAAAAATTAAAGCAGTCCGGGTCGGGAGGGAGAAAATTAATATTTTCTGTACATGGCAGGAAGCCCAATACTGTAGTCTGTAAGTAGGTAATTGGGGAGACAAAACTATGAACGGAAGCTTACTTATGGCCACGAAAACCGCAGCAATATTTAGAAAATTTTACAGTTTTGTTTCAGTTGAATATGCTTTGCACCATAGCAATTATGTAAAGCTCAGTGGTCACAAGAGAAAATATTTTCATTTAGCGAGAGAAAACACACTATAGGTGATAGTTAGTACATTGGTTTTCATTAAGAAAATGACCAGATATTGGCCACCTCAAGTTACGTGGACAAAACTTGAGTTTAACATAGCAACATGGAATGACATGGAACAAATTTCCATGAACTATTTTAATAACACTCTCACCCAAGATAAGACAATTTAATCAGTAATATCGTTCACAATCGGATAATTTCAATAGCAATATCGACCAGCAAGAGACAATTTCAGTAGCTGTATCGGACAAAGTGAGGCAATTTCAAAAGTGAGGAAATTTCAAATGCAAACTGAAGCAATTTTAAATAATTAGCCTGACGGGACTACTTGAGGCAATTGCCTGTAGACCGTGGGATAACCTGAAGCAATTCCATTGGCAACATTGAACAACATGCGCAAATTCAGTAAGAACATGGAACACTTTCACTGACAGCTTAGGACAACATCGGGCAATTATGCCATTATGGAACATCATAGGAAGGACCATTTCAGTAACAAACTGGGGGGAACGTGGGACAATTTCAGAAACGGCATAAGACAATTATACACAAATTATGAATGTTTTTTCAAGTAACCAAATTTAATTTCCCACTTTTTCAATGTTCACTGCGCTTTAGAGTAGCGTTCTGGATTGTTGTTGTAGAAATAAAGTGAAGTCAACTTGATTTTTCTTGTTTTAAATATCTCAGCAGATCCATAATTACTTTACCCTATGCGGTACTTACTAACATAGATGATTAGATGGCGAAATGGTCATGCGATTAATAAAATTGTCCCTAAACAGGCACCAAATCGGAAAGTTCCAGGCTATTATCAGCTCCCATCCGACGCTGCATCTATAGTCTCTGATTATATGGTAAGGATGGGTCTCATTCTTACATCCGCCAAAGAGGTTATGTATTCATCGGGTTTGTCTGTCAGTCTATCTTTCTGTCTGTAACCAAGATAACTCAGAAAGTTACAGACAGAATTTGATGAAATTTACAGGGATTGTTACATATGCTATGAGGAACAGATGATTAACTTTTGGCGAAGATCCATCCATCCGTTTTTTGTTTGCCTCATTTTGTTAACGCCATAACTCAAAAAGCTATGGACAGATTTTTATAAAATTTACGTGAGTTGTTAGGTGTATCACTAAGAGTAAATGACCTAATTTTTTGTGATGATCTGTTAGTTCGTTCATATGTTTGTCGCTGTGTTTGATTTAGCGCAATAACTCAAAAAGTTTTGATTAGATCTTTATGAAACTTACAGCAGTTGCTAGTAATGTTAAAAGACATAAATGATTAAATTTTAGTGAAGATTGGTTGATTCGTGTCTATGTTTGAGTTGTGTTTGTCATCATGTTTGTTACGCAATAACTGAAAAAGTTTTGAATGGATCATTATGAAACTTACAGCAGTTGTTAGTAACGTTAAGAGACTAAACTGTTTAAATTTTGGTGCAGATCGGTTGATTCGTGTCTATGTTTGAGTTGTGTTTGTCATAACGTTTGATAGCAGCATAACTCAAAAAGTTCGGAAAGGATGTTCAAAAAAATTGCAGAAACTGTTAATACTATCAAAAGGCACAAATGATTGCTGCCTTACTTGGCGGAGGTATGCGCTCTCAGATTACTCCAGCTATATATGTATAGCAAGTTTTTTTAGGTGGACAAATTTCAACTATAGGTAGAAAGTAGTAAAATACTTAATGCTTTAAATTACTTTAAGTCATTATAACTCGAAAACTAAGTAGTCTTGGGCATTTTATTATTCATGAAAATCGATTTATTTTGAGTTTTTCTACTTATGGTTGAAATTTGTCCTCCCTAAAAAACACCCGGTAAATATATTATTACATTGAGTGTAATCGAGAAAAAATCTGCTGCCAAATGTTTTGGAAGCTATTGTGCTTCGGAGGTGCAAAGAGGTTTTACACGATGGAACACTACCGCACCCCGCCGTAATAGCCAGGGTATTTTTTGTTTTTCTACAGCTACTCCTTTCCCACCAATCACAGCGTTTCAGCCATTCCTTCCCACCAATCACAGACTTTCAGCCATTCGTATACCCAATCAGCGAGTCAGCCTTGCCGGAAAGTTCAGCTTTCGATCTTCATAGCAATTGCTACTTCCTTCTATTAAGCCTCCTTGGGTAGGTGTTTGGTGTTCGGTTTAGAGCCGTCAGAAGACTTACGGTGACGGTGATACTGCGGGACTTGTTGCCTCCGCTGGCCTCGAACGCGCTCTGTTGTACCGTGAAGAGCGACAGCCGCTGGTGTGTCAGCCTCACGTCTGTGCCCTGAAAAAAAAAAAAATCATGAAGAAATTCAACACAGCGCGCCATTACTGCAACATTATTCAAGAGGAAATGCTCGTCCAATGACCTATATACAGTAAAAACACTTTAGACAGTCGTCAAAAATGATGATCAAAAAACAGCACAAGCAGTCCTTCACTGTTTATATCCTTGAGCGTTATGCGACTGTAGAGGCTGCAGTGAACCTGCTGGCTTCATTTTTTATTAAAATTTTAGAAAAGAAGAGTTGCTCCAGTTCCACTGCCTGCAGCAGAGCAATGCATTCAATTTTTTTCGGAGCCGATAAGCAGAACCAGGGAAATGTGAATATCAACCTTTGTATTAGCGTACAGCTGCCGTCAATAAGCCCAATGTGCTCGATCTTCCGTATCCAAGATATGGTAGAGCTAGTAATACCTAAGTGCCGCTCTTTACACATGCCATAAGCGTACAAGAAAATGGGGTGGAAAGTAAACTGAAATTCAAGCAGTAGACAAACAAGTAAAATAAGTGCTCAACAGTGTCTAGTTTATTTTATTATTTTTATGGATTAGCAAATTTGCTATTTGCAAACCTGCAGCAAGACCAGACCATAATGTAAAAAAATGTGAAGCTGTAGATATGATACGGTTGAAATGATTCACATTTGAAGTCAAATCTCTAATTTTCGTCTATCTATTTGTGAAGAGCGTGACACAAAAGGTAGGTAGGTCGGTAGGTAAGTACTTGCGTATTAATATATAGACAAGCTGGACCCGTGAAACTTTCACGGTTTTGCAACGCCTTTCAGACAGACCCGTGAAACGTTCATATTTAGCATGGTAACACCACACTTATTCTCTAACACTGGGATTTGATGTGTTATATATTAAGTCCATCCTCTTGGTTGATAATAATAATATCCATAATTCCCTGCAGTGGAGTAGCCAGGAGAGGATCGTGGGAGACATACTCCCAAGCCAAAAAATTACACGCACCCTTCATTGGAAGTGAGGCCTTGAAAAATGATGTACTGCTTAGGGCCTAGCTTTTGTGTCTCGCTGCCACCCTTGAAATTTGCTAGCATTCCTAGTGCCCACCCCCTCATGGAAACTTTCCAGGTCCCAACCCGTTCATTGAGAAGAGCCCAGGGGCATTAAAATTATTAAAAAGACCTTGCCCAGCTGCACAGGACTGCTGACCTCCGCGTATCATTGGACCCGTGGGATATTTATAGGCCTATAAGCTAGCAGCACCCGTGAAACGTTCACGGTCCGGCTTAAGGAGCTTCAGATAGATCAATGAAACCTTCGCATTGTACCATGGAAAATCCCCATCATCACAAACAACACCAAAATTCGATGTATGATATCTTATACGACCAGCCTTTTTCTGATAATAATTACTGAAGCTGCCCCGTGGGATATATTTATAAGTTGCTCTGTCTAACTGGACCCGTGGAATTCCCAAAGCTCTATTCTTAAAAATTTTGGCCGAAAGATTAGTCACCAGCCGTATCACAGGTACGCCAGCTTTCCGAACTCAATAAAGCTTGAATTTTCCTGTATCTATTAGTGATGAAGAGCGTGACACAAATGGTAGGTAGGTACGTAGGTACGTACAAGCGTATTTAATATATAGATATATACTTTGAATTTCAGCTGTAAAGGAGCAGATTGGACTTGTTTTAAAATTCGTATCTTTGTATAATAAATCGCTTCGTGTATTTATTTATTTCGTGTCCGCTTTGAAGGAAACAGATAGGCAAAAAATAAGCCAGATTGCAGATTTTGTAAATCGATGACCAGGTTGCAGAAGATAGCGACGGCTGATCCGTATCCCTTTATTTGAAGACAGTTCTTGCTTGAAATACTTCTTGAAAATCGGAACACTATATATGTAGCTTTTGGAGTCCGATTTTATAATTTTTTTCTCTCAGGTCACGACGAATAAAAACGGCAGATGGTCAACGAAGTGCTCTGGAGGGGTGATTTTTCACGGGCAGTAGACAACTATTTCTCCTAGCTTACTGTCTTTCACTTCTTCTTCTACAGCAGTATTATTCCCGTTCAAAGGGGGGTCGCCGAAGCAGATCCTGCTATTCCATGTATTTCTGTCCATTACCACGTGCTCCTTAAGATACTTGAGCTCTATACCACGCATATCATAACTCACACTGTCGTTCTCTGAAGGCGCGAATTTTGTTTCGTAGCCCAAATTGCAGAATTTCAGTGAAGCAGATATCTAAGTTCGCAAGACCGTATCTTGGCTACGGAGCGCTGACATGCATACAAGCTGGCTAGAGTTACATTCAAGTTTATTGAAGTGTTTTACTCAAGATTTATCTCTGCCTCTCACTATTGAAAACGCACACCTAATCAAGAAGGAAGATTGAGAAGGTATAAGTAGTACGAGACTACTACAGTCTCAAGATCAAAGACGTTCTACGAATGCATGGAGAGAGATGAATTGTCTATGCGATACAGAAAGGGAAAGGTTACAGATGTGAATAAGAGCTACTGATAAGCGTCAACGGGAAAATACGGAAACGACAAGTCAGAGAAAAAAGCCCTTAGGTTGAAAGTACGACAAAGAATCAGTGAAGAAAATGTAGCAAGTCAGAAAAGAGAAGATTCCGCAACGGCCTAAATTAATAAAAAAATATCGATTATTGCGTGAATGGATATTGTTTATGCAAAGTATAATGGATAATAAGGGATGAAATTTCATCGAGTGTGTTCAAAGGAAGAAAGTGCAACAGTGGCAATTTGACTAACGTTGATGTCGAAGTACGGGTCCGTTTCATCACGTGCCGAGAGCTCTACGGTGTACTGGCAGGGGTAGAGGCCGAAAGGGTAGACACTCAAATCAAAACTGCACAGAAACACAAAGGAAGCCTCTTCGGAACGGAAGACATCCGCCTCGTAGAACCGTTCTAGAAAAGACATAAATAGTTAGACTACAGATTTTTTTATTCTTGAAATAAATAAAGACGGAGGCCGCCTGACCTCCCGGTAGAGGGACCAAATACTTCTCGGTGCCTGTCAGAAATCCGGGTTTTCGGTTCGTTCAGTTCTAGCAAGGAGACACATTTAGGGGCCCCGCCACATCATCTACTTCTTCATGCTGGCTGGTCTAGGATTAAATAAGTGCATTAATACCTGACTTGAGGTATGTACGGAACCTTTTCAAACCAGCCAGCAAGCCAGACAGTGAACCAGCCAGCTAGCGAACCACCCAGCCTACTCGATCAACGAAAGTGGGCCACTGGTCAATAAAACGTCCTACGCCCCCAGTGTCGCTTCTACTAATACTAACGCTAAGACTTTAATTAAGTTGAAAAGATTTATGAATGGCTCAAATGAAATTAAAAGGCTAAAGGAAATAGCTACATACAACGCAGACTGCGATACTTCTCCACTGACAACGGTTTATAAATGCAAGCGAATATAAATTTAATTTGATTACCTTTCGATCAACTGTCAAGTTTCCTGCGTATGCTATTCAACGAAATAATTGCAATCCCCAAAACTTAAGCTAGCTCAAAGTGCAACCCATAAATTTACTGTTGGAAAAGTAAAATTTAATAATTAATGGGAACAGTAAAAAACTTTTAGTTATTGGTACCAAAAGTTACAATGCTTTGATGAAGACGTGAAGTACGAAGAATAGATTTTGTGAAGCAAAGCTAATACGTTAATTTAAGCCGCTAAGTACAGTATCCCAAATGGTAAAGTAAGTTTTTTTTTTTACAGCAAATACTTGTCTTCAGACGATGTCCAACACACAATTAACGTCAAGGGTACGCAGCCACCACGATAATGGCTTCCTGCTGCTGGGGGGAAGCCCATGATCAACGAGAGACCCAACAGCAATCGAGTTCTTCCCACAGGGTAAGTAGCTACAGGTAGCTATTATTTTATATTTTTAATTCAGAAAAATCACAATCAAGGTGGAAGGGATTTAACAGTTGGCTCTTCTTCAGCTACTTACTTCGTTTACCCATGTAAGTTGTAAGGTCCCCAGGATCCCCCCGCTTGGCGTACAGCGAGGAGATGGTGCTGTTGCCCTTGTAGTAGTTGATTTCGTCATCGTACAGCAGCGGCCTAAGTCGGTACTTTGGGTACCAAATGTCGTCCGAAATCGTGTTCTTGGCGGACTCCTCCTCAAGCTGAATGAAGCGGATCCGTTCATCCTTCCAGCACGTGGTGAGCTGGAAACAAGTGTCAGGTGATCATTATTAGGAGTTATTAGGATGACTTTACACCTTTTGCTGTTGATGGGATCTTATACTATTTAGAAATTGTTAAAAAGCCCTAAGAGGATGAAGTAACTTGTTTTGTGAAGAAATATCACTGATTTAATTTGGGATACTCTCAAGGAAGAGCACCGGGACCTTATAGGCTTAGCCCTGTACCGATGAAAAGAGTTCTTCACTCGCGTGTTCGATGCAGGTTTTCCCATTCTACACTTTTGATAGGTTTACTAATACAAGTGTACATCACAACGCAAATTATAATGAAAATTTTTATCATATTTTACTGAAATGAAACGTTTGCGTAGTCACTAGAAAGTTCACAACTATTTTGGAAAATTCATGATCGCAAAGGAATCAGTAAACTGGTGCACCAAACGCAACCCTTTTGTTGAATAAGTCATGAAAGTATGTATTTGAAATATCTTACCATCTTATCGAAAAAGCTCACAATACTTCAAATTTCACCATGTCCACCAAGTCCACAGTGCCCACCAAGTCCACAGAGTCCACCAAGTGCACAAAAGCAACCAAGTTCACAAAGGCCCGTGACCAGGCCTACACTACATATAATAACCCGGGAATTCCCGGGTTGGTATCCTGGATACGGTTTGGCAAGAAAACATTTGGTACCTTGGAATTTTTTTCTTCAGTATTAGAAAGTTAAAAAATAAATTAAGGCTTTGGACAGACGCACCGACGGACGGACCGACGGCTCTCTTATTATAGTATAGAAGATAGAATGGTGCTTAATTTACTATCTGGCGTGCTTTATATACCATGCACGTGAGTTTGTCGCTCTACGCAAATATTCAAAGAAACTTCAGTCTCTGGCCTTAACAGACAGGCAATGCTACCCAAATGAAGCATTTGCAACACCGGGAAGACCCGAAAACACCTGTTAGTGGTCCCCGTTTGAGCATGTGATTAATATTGATATTTCTACGAGAATTGGAAATCTCTTTTGGAGGAATTTGATTAGTAGATCATGTGATATATATCTTGTGTTAACATGGCATACAAACTAATGCATATGGTTACCTTTAACTGCAAGGTGAGCCTGCCATTGGAGATGTCAACATCGGAGATCCTGGTGATGTCAATGGAGAAGTTGAGAGGCAGGTCGAGGGAGGCGGGCCTAGCCTTATCGTAATTATCGGCAAGTGGCAGATTTGTCTCACAGCTCTCATCCTCATACTCATCGCACTGCATCACACCATCGCAGTGCTGCTCCAGTGGGATGCACGAGGCGTCGTTGCAGGAGAATTCTTCCTACAATTGTATGGCATTCTGATGATATTCTAAATTCTAAAAAAGTTTTAGTAGAAAGAGACGGTGAGGTAAAATCTAACAAAAGCATGTCCGCGTTTTCGGAAAGATACACATACTATCAAGGAAAATTTTCTGCACCACCGTTAGAGACCGGAATGGGGCTTTTTGGCGCCGATGTTTTGGTGCCGAATATTTCGGTGCCCAATATTTAGGTCAGGTAAGGTAAGGTTAGGTGTTAGGTATGGTTAGGTAAGGTATAGTTAGGTATGGTTAGGTTAGGTATGGCTACGTTAGGTTAGAAAAAGAGCCATTAGAATATTTGACTGGTTTAGCCCACAATCACGAGATGTATTAAATATATATTTTTAGTCAATATAGTGTTGATGTTATCTTCTTTAGTATGTGAAAATTGACGAGCGCATTTTACATATTGTGCGACTATTTCAGTGTTAGTTTTTACATATTAATCTAAAATAATAGGTTTTATAGTAATTTCACCTACTCCAGATATCCTGTTTCAATTTCAATCAGCGCCAAAATATTCGGCAGCAAAAAAACATGTAGCCAAAAAATCGGTGCCAAAACATCGGTGCCAAAAAATCGGTGCCAAAACATCGGTGCCAAAAAATCGGTGCCAAAACATCGGTGCCAAAACATCGGTGCCAAAACATCGGTGCCAAAACATCGGTGCCAAAACATCGGTGCCAAAACATCGGTGCCAAAACATCGGTGCCAAAACATCGGGGTCAAAATATCGGTGCCGAAAAATACTGGCTCTAGGAGAGAACTGAAAGTCCATAGAAACTCCATAGAAATTTATTTGTCAAATCATTACAAAAGATAATCTGCTCAGAAAACATAAAGTTACAGGTGACAAAGTGTCGCTTAAGCTAAATATGCTTCTAGGACCTTAATATAAATATGACCCAGACAAATACGTAAGGGTACTTCATTGAAGAACGTTATATACTATGCAGTACATGGTAAGAAATTCTTTAAAACAATTCAAAATTCTTTTTGCAAACATTTTTGAATTTGCACAAATTCAATGATGAGAAGGTAAAAATCAAATATTGTATTGTGCAGCCCTCTTAAAGATCAATTTGAGTGTATGGGATGGCATTGGTGTCAAAAATTCATCATTGAGACTATTAATCAGCTGAACTAATTGAAATATTGTCCCTTGCTTTTCAACGTGCGGTCTAACAGAGGGAAGAATGAATTTTAAACTTCTCGTATTATAGTTGTGCTGAAGCAAAACAGGTAAAAGATACCTAGTCTTCATACGAGAGACTGTCATACTATAAGAACTTAAGTGTTAATTTCAGTAAAAAATATTGATGTATACCATCCAATTGCAACAACCCCAATGCTTTGTACATTTCACTAGTATGCATATCGGGTACAAAATTTACAGTTAGAACTTTTAAAATATTGCACGTAAAATCTTGCTGATTACAACTTTTAGAGAATTTTTTGTAGATTGTGAAACACCTCCCCAGATTTCTATGGAGTAAATCAGATAGGGATACTCTGTTGCGTAATGAATCTCAATTAATGAGGATAATGGCAGCTTTCTCGCGATGGTCTTGAACATGCCAAGGCCTCTCTGTTCAATTTTAGACATACTTCACCTAGATGTTTGGTAAACGAGAGTTTAGAGTCCAAGGTTACCTCAAGATATTTAACTTCACTTACCCACTCAAGTTTCACATTGGTAAAAGGCGTTATATAGATTACACCTGCTTCTTTTCTGTTTATAGAATGCTAACCCAGAGCTATTTGAACGTTCATCTCTGCAAACGTAAATGAGAACATGGCAACGAAATTACCAAGTTTTTTGTACTCCGTGTTGTATAAGAAAATACTGTACGACTTCCCATCAGATATAGTTAATAATTACTTTGTCACCACTTCAACAAAAATGAATTACTAGTCTCTAGTACATAAGGAATTTTAGGGCCAAATTGGCTTAGGTTATTTGTTCTTGAAATGGAGCTCCATCGCCAGCTTCGGCGAATAACTTAACCCCAATGAACATGATTAAGTGTCCTCACCTCAGAACAGCCGGAGATGACCGCATCTTCGCCGTCAAAGGTAAGCCTTCCGAGGGGCAGCTCATATTTGCCTTTGGGGATAGTGAACACGTCACCAACATGTGGGGTGAATTTGTATTGAGTTTTGTCGCCAGTGAGCTGGATCTGAGATCTAACGGCACTCATAAAGCAGCTGCTCATCCCACACTTGTCCAGGTACAGCTCCTTGAACTGGGCCAGCTTGTCTCCCACCGAACGAAAGACAGCATTTGGATTCACCTGTTGAATTGCGTTACCGAGTCAATGGTAATATTTTAATGAACATGGTGGAAAAAATTATAAGTATCCTGAGAAAAAGAAATAATTACGCAGTGATTTCCAAGTCAGTGTATATTCATTAGTAGACGGGCAGAATGATCATTTATATCTGTAACGGGGGGAAGTATTCATGTTTTAATACTAACGCAACTAGTATAATGCTTACATCATAATACACAGAGGGGCAGTCATATATTGTTCTATAAGAAACCATACTGCGTTACCACAAAAAAATACACCATGGGAAAAATAGGTTACCAGACACACTGTGTACAAAATGGTATCAGTGTAGCGGAAACTACTGAAAAATTTTTTATTTTTCACAGAATGGATGCTGACCGGCCATACCTCGCACACGATCTGCTGTGCGACCGTCTGGGAGCAGGGAAAGGTGACCACATAAGTGGTGGTGGTTTGGGAGTAGCCCATCAGGGTGCAGGAGTCGTTTGCTTGCTTCTCATTGGCCCAGAACATTGGGTTTAACTTGTTGTTTATCATCTGTAAACAAACATATGGAGTAGCACAGAGACTTCATTGCCATTGTTGCATTGAAGAATTTGGAAAGGAATAAAATAGTGTTTCTAAGATGATTTTGGTTTCTAAGCAGTAAAGTGATGGAGCACTGGCTGCCATGAAGTGATCTAGTAATGAAAGCAGTGAAGTGCTATAGCAATGCCAGCGGTGAAGTGATATAGCTAAAAAGATGGAAAAAAGTGGAAAAAACTTATAGCATTGGCGGCCGTGAAGTGATACAGCATTGGTAGCCATGAAATGATCTAGCATATTCAACAGTGATATGATGTAGCACAGGTAGGCCTAGAGTGATATGGCATTGGCAACTGTGAAGTGATGTAGCATGGGCAGTTGTGAAGTGATCTAACGTTGGCAGCTGTGAAGTGATCTAGCATTCGCAGCTGTGAAGTGATCTAACATTGGCAGCTGTAAAGTGATCTAACATTTGCTGCTATGAAGTGATATAACAGTGGCAGCTGTGAAGTGATCTAACATTGGAACCAGTGAAGTTTTTTTTAGATTAGATAGGCGGCAGTAGACGAACCAATAGGCCCATTCCCAAAGAGACACCGGAACATACGCCCCGGCACTCTATGAGCTATTGCCATTATGTTAGTAGGATATAGAGGAC
>LQNS02278183.1:8802610-8847543 GCA_001587735.2 Parhyale hawaiensis | reverse complement strand
CCATCGTAAATAGTCTCCCTGGATGCCATGGGCTTCCAATTTTTTTATTAGCCGTAGATGGGGGACTTTGTCGAAAGCCTTTTGGAAGTCTAGATACACTAGGTCTACGCCCTTTTGTTCATCTTTAACATTGGCAGCTGTGAGTGATGTAATGTAAGCCACCATGAAGTGCAACCATGAAGTGATGTAACATTGTCCTCTATTAGTAAATCAATAATGTAATTGAGGCAACTATGAAGTGATTAAACATAGTAATCCATTAAATCATGTGATGTAGGCAACCATGATCAGATGTACCAGTCACATAATACTACAGGAAGTCATATAACGCAGACAACCATGACGTGATGTAGTGTAGGGATCAACCATGATGTCATTCAACTTAGGCAGCTATGGAGTGATTGAACTCAGGCAACTATGAAGTGATTCAACGTAGGGAACCATTAAGTGATGTAACATAGGCAACCATCAAGAGATGCAACGTAGGCAACCACGAAGTGACGAAGTATTCTTTTGTAGTAATGCGAAATGACACGGTGCAACTCTAGATGGTTCTGGTGATGAAGGGTTGTATTTTCATCTCATAGTTAATTATGCATATTTAGTTCATGGCTACTAATGGGGTTTTATTCTGTAGTATTACTATAGTTTTAATCAGGCTTTTTGGTATTACTGGGATTTTTTAATCTCCCTTTCCTTGCGGCTATAGGGATGAGCTCTACCGAAAGCTCTACATACAACAATTTCTGAGTTTATTGCTTCATATCCGTCGTTGAAAAAAAAAACTCAACTGGATGTGATATTAAAGTACATATATTACATGCAGTATCTATGTACCAATTATTTCTATAGATTTTAATATTCTTAAAAATTGGTCACTAAGAGCACAGTCGTCTCTCTACCCTTTACATGGGTTAGCAGTACCTCCTTCAATAGGCTCATTTTATCCCCGTGGCTGCTGGCAGGAACGGTTCCTTGGAATTTGGAGCACGCGTCCGCTGCCTCGTCATAGGAATATGTTCCTTGGGCGATGATCCGCAGCTTTGTGGTCTCGGCAGCGCAGGGGCTGATGTCCACTGCACGGACGCTGATTGCGGAAGTACAAAGTAACAGACGACAGGATTTTTGTTCAGAAATATCCCAAGATATAAAAACCTTTAGAGTACATGACAACAGTTATGTAACTGAACCCATAGTCTACATGATTTCTTCGTTAATAATCAAACTTATTACTAATAAAACCAAACACTTTGTCAGTTATTGCTCACCTTTTGAAGTTAAGGTATGACTTGGTAATTATGACAGAAAAAAAAGTATTTTTACAACCGCATAAAAAGAAGCTACTTCATAGACAGACACTCCTTAGCGAGAAAAAAAATTGCTAGGAAGTAAAATCTAGGCCGTGCGTGCTGGTAATAATTGAAATCAAAAGTGACAAAATGCTTGGAAACAAGGGAGAATAGAGTCATTCACGGCTCGAAACTCGCTAACTCAATAATTAAGCTAAGTATTAAGTTGGTTTAAGTGTGTTAACCTTGCCAATAAATTACACATCTTACTACACCGCTGGCTGGTCTGATGGTACTGGTAGGGATGAGTTAGCCGATATCCACTCTACGGGGCTCTTCTCATTGTCGTTGTCAAGGTCGATTGTGCGGTAGAGAACATTACCGCTTTCCATGAAGCGGAAATTTTCTTTCCAGTCACTTAGAGCAAGACTGTCATCCGGTGCCCTGCCGCACTTGGTGAAAACTGTCACCTGTACCGCGAGAGGCAGAAAAATGTGCAGAATAGATATTTTATTCGAACACTGGAGGCCAGTTTGTAAGGCATAACTCACGTAGCTGAGTACGCCCATGCCCCATTTCCATTTCTCACATGTTCTTAGTGAGCAAGACTGCCACTCCTAGGGGAATCTCCCAAATATCTGAGACCTTTGGCCAATTTCATCTACAACCTGAATAATTCCTATGGATATTTCGAGAAAAAACTATTGAAATGAATCGGCTGCACAAAGTCAATGTGACCCTGTTGATACATACCAGTTAGCTAATTGTATATTTACCTCCATCAAGGAGATTATGATTTTGTTTAAGTTTGTGTGTCTGTCCATTTGTCTGTCTGTAATCGAGACAACAAATTCTCTGCTCTGCACTATCGCATCAATCGGTTATCACTTTCTTTTCTATTATCTATGCTTACGTGTGAGAATGAGATGTTTACTGCCATTCGTGTCTGTACGTGAAGGGAGAGGGTACCCAGGTATATTACTTGTGCGTGGCCACCAATTGATGTGACTGGGCCTAAACACTAGTTTGAACTTTGTGTACTTTGTATTTGTAAATGTATTTGTTAACCTGTTGTGTTCTTAATAATCAAGGTACTACCGTCTTTCTAACTTCCATTGCTTCAGTCCGAGAGAAGCGCTATCTCTGAACCCCTCGTTTGTAACTGTGAAGCATTTTGCAAAAGCCTTTGTTCGCCTGGCCAATGAGAGCGCTCATTGCTTGCTACTTGGGAATTCACCTGCACCAAGGGGCACTTAAGCTTCGTAAATGAACTTACAAGTGGTAGGTGTGAGGTACAATACTCTACTGGTAAATATGTGCCGTGGTTATTACACTTGCTTCCTTACTAAAACAATTCACTATCTGCTACTGCCATAGTGCCCTGGGTCTGGGCTTCGAAAATGGTCCAATTGCGTACAGTACCTGAAAAGACAGTTAGACACAGATTAATGTTATTGGTAACTACTCTTCATATTTCGAACCATAGACCACACCATACATTGACTAGACACTGAAATCGGGCCTCTCGCAATTGGGCCTGGAGGCCGATTTACGTAAGTGTAAATAAATTGAGTTCTAATAATCACAGAAACCTCAAACAATGATTAATTTATTCGTCGTACGATAAGCCATTCGTTGCAGAGCAGGAAATCTAATTTCACTATCATATATCTTCAGTAAGAGATATATCTTACCTTCGGACACCAAGAATAATTAAAAATTCATCATAATTTTTAGGAAATTAAAATTTTCTAGAAAAATTGGCACATAGATACTGCATGGGATGTGCTTTTATATGACATACAATTGAGTTTTTTCCAACGAGTTATTGGAAGCAATAACCTCAGACATTGTTGTATGTATTGCTTTCGGGAGAGCTCATCCCTATAGGTAGTCGCAAGGAAAGGAAGGTTCAGAAATCCCAGTAATGTTGAAAAAAACCTGATTAAAACCACAGTAATTCTACAAATTAAAACCACAGTAGCAGCCGTGAACTAAAAATTCATTATTATCATGAGATGATACCAGAACAGCCATTAGGACATTAAAATGACATTTTGGTGCTGATGCAACCCTTCATCACTGAAACCATCTACAGTTGTACCATGTCATTTCACATCACCACATAGGAATACCTCGCCACTTTGTGGTTGCCTAGGATTCATCACTATATGGTTGCCTATGTTACATGACTTACCGGTTGCCTAAGTTGAATCACTTTCATTGTTACATAAGTTCAATCACTCCATAGCTGCCTAAGTTGAATGACATCATGGTTGATCCCTACACTACATCACGTCATGGTTGTCTGCCTTATTTCACGGTATCTTGGATACGGGGGTCGCACTTGGGCGCTCCAGGCAAAATGCTGAATTTTCACTATAGAAGCCTCTGAACAGTACTAAGCACAGGAGACAGAGGGGGGTTTCCCTGAGGTGCTAATTTTCTACCGTCATTTATAATGACGGCCCGGGCCACTAGTGTTGTATATGTTATTGGTACATCTCATTATGGTTGCCCACATTACATGAGTGAATGCATGGATTACTCTGTTTAATCACTTTATGGCCGCCAACTTTACATAATTTAGTGGACCACTATCTTACATCTCTTCATTGTTGCCTACAATAAATGATTTAGTAGATGAATATGTTACATCACTTCATAGGTGCTTCCATTAATATTTGATTTAATAGATGACATTACTTCATGGTTGCCGGAGTTAAAGTACTCTATGGTGGCCTTCATTACATCACTTCACAGCTGCCAATGTTAGATCACTTCACAAGTGCCAATGTTAGATCACTTCACAGCTACCAATGTTAGATTACTTCACAACTGCCAATGTTAGATCACTTTACGATGGCCAATGCTACCGATGCTAGATCACTCTAGGCCTGTCCATGCTACATCATTTTACTGATGAAGATGCTAGATCATTTTAGGGCTACAAATGCTATATCACTTTGCGGCTACGAATGCTGTATCACTTCACGGCTACCAATGCTGTATTACTCCACTGCTGCCAATGCTCAGTGCTACACCACTTTATGGCGGCCAGTGCTTCATCATTGAGATCACTTCATGGCCTCCAATGCGACGTATATCGCTTCAATGCCGCCATTGCTATATCAAATCAATGCTTCCCATGCTAGGCCTAGATCACTTCGTTTCACCCTGTGTTTCATCACTTCACTACTGCCAGGGCTCCATCACTTGATGTCTGCAAGCTGCTATGACTCACCCTTCAGCTCTGCTGGAATCTCCTGTACAATTGTCACCCCAAAATGCTACCTGTACAATTGTCACCCCATAAAATCCCACCTGTACAATTGTCACCATAACATATCCCACCTGTACAGTAGTCAACCCAGTGTATCCACTTGTACAATTGACACCCCAATATATTAGGTTACGTTAAATTAGTTTAAGTAATGTTAGGTTAGGTAAGATAAGGTAGTTCTGGGTTAGGATTCGTTAGGTTAGGTAAGGCTAGGTAAGGTCATGCAAGGCTAGGTTAGGGTGGTTTGGTTAGTTATTGCTAGGTTTGGTAAGTTAAAGCTAGGTTAGGTAAGGCTAGTTTAAGTTAGGTAAGGCTAGGTTAGGTAAGGTTAGATTAGGTAAGGCTACGTTAGGTTAGGGTAGGGTAGCTAAGGTTAGGGTAGGTTAGATTAGGGTAGGGTAGGTTAGATTAGGTTAGAGTAGGGTAGGTTAGATTAGGTAAGGTAATGTTTGGTTAGGTAAGGCTCGGTTAGGTTACTTTAGGTGAGGTAGGGCTTGGTTAGGTTAGGCTATGTGAGGTTGGGCTTGGTTAGGTTAGGTTAGGCTATGTGAGGTTAGCTAGGGCTAGGTTAGTTAAGGCTAGGTTAGGTGACTTAAGGCTAGATTAGGTTAGTTAAGGTTAGGTAAGGGTAAGCTAGGTTAGGTAAGGCTAGTTTAGGTTAGGGTAATTAGTAATAAGATCAGAGCCTTAGAACAACTGTCACATCAATCTTTTCCCATCTGTAAAATTGTCACCCCAATATTCCTCACCTGTACACAAGTCACCCCAAATGCCTCAGGGGTGACAATTATAGAGATGATCCCTCTGCTGTCTGTTCTGATCATCTCGCTTAGCCCGTATACCAAATAAATTTCATTAACATTTCCACCAGCTGTTAGTTGGCGTTTCATGACAAATTGAGCATACCACCAATTTGAGAAGCTCCTGTTCTACAAATTGAGACTGTTTATTTTACAAATTATTGCGAAATAGTTTTACTGTACTGCAAATATTAAAGGATATCATATTCAATTTTTCTACGTAATTACACTTCAAGCCTTAATATTTTTGTGAAATTGTTGCGTATAGAAGTTCTAGAAGTATGTCCAGGTTTGCCAGTCAGCACTGAATGCAAAAAAATTAAGGCAAATAGCTAAACAAAATATGAAAAAATAATTGGAGAACATATAAAAATGCGTCTGCGGCACCGTGCAGTCAGGCCCAATTGCGGTACCGAAATCGTCCTTAGGAGCCAGCGTCGAGTCAATGTATGGTGCGGTCTATGTACGAACATATCTGAATAGAAAGTTTTCTTTAAACTACCTACAAATTACAAAATAGCGATAGTTGAGTTTTCTATCCAGATAAGCCCAAAATATGCATAGAATGTACTAATACTCTCAGGCTGCGTCCAACGGTTTGTCGGGGGACTGTACCGATCGCACCATCTTCGTGACGTAGAGACCCTGGCCTGAAGTTAATGAGGCTTTGCTCGCAACCCAACTCAGTTCTGTACAACATTGCCGCCGGTACTCACTTCCTCCATAAAGAGCGATCTAGGTACGATTACAGGGGCGCTGATGAGGGCCGCATAACACGACTGGACTCCCTCCATGGCGTCGGGTGATGCACCGATGCCAACATGGAATTGGCCGCCCTGAATGTTGAGCAACTCATCATTCAGACATAATATAGTCAACGCTCTGAGGAACGTTGATTTCTCCAAGAAATAGCACTATTATTCCTCTATACATAAAATTGTCAACCACAAATACGGCGTATTGTTAAACCAAACATAAATATATATATACATATTGTCATCTTATTGTCAACAAACGTATGAGCTTAGTTATACTCAAAGGTGCATTATCACTATACACTATACAGTAGTTACTAGTCCGTACAAGAGAATAGTGATGGGGCGAATATTTGCATCCGAGGAGCATCTGCACCTTTATTAACATTTGCATCTCGGCAAGTGTAACTAGGCAAGTTGTGAATTTCTCATCAAATTTGGAGTGAAATAAACCTTAGAAACCAGTGTATTTTTTGCCGTTTCTACAACACAGGAATACATTGAGAGGAGTGAACACGCTGAAAAGACTAACATGTAGACATGCCTTAAGAGATTTCAATGATTATTCCTGTAGTGAGATTTACAAAGTCACATCTGAATAATTATCACCTTTCTCTATGAGAATATAATTATTTTTGTGATCTATCTATCATCGTATATGACAACTCGCGGCACAAATATACCTTCTACATACTAGCGAACATACCCTAATAGAGAGCACAATATTATCCTTTATAGGGGGCACTTACCCTATAAAGTGCTGTGTTTAGTCTATAATGGGGGAACACTAAACTTATATGATGGGAAATTTACTTGATATGAAGCACACTTACCCTAAATGGGGCATAGCCTCCTGACATCAGTGGACGAAGGGTTTTGCTTTGTCCATTAATTACAGCAGATTTCTGTCCGCCCACGGATATGCAGAAGTGCAGCCACTCGCGCAGGGGGATCACGAAATTTTCAACTTCATAGACCGACGTCTCGCTCTCTGACACGTAGATCGCGCGGTAGATCACTGAGCGCGAGAGAGGTACAAGAATTAACTGATCATTTGTACATAAATCTCCATTTTCCGACTTCATTTTTACGAATTTAATGAATCCAAAGGTCAAGTCAACTTGACCGCACGCCCAACTGGGACTCTACATGCACTTGTTCGTGCTACAGATAAATATACGCTTGACCTGGATGATTGTACTGTTGCAGTTAGAAACTGATTATCGAAGGTATTGCATCAAAGAATCAAGACTAACGTCTATTTGAACCATGTTACTATAACCTTTACAGCGAGCAAGCAGTGGTATGGGGCAAATGTAAGTACCAATAAAACACAGTGTTTACCATCCAACCTGATTCACAGACATGCAACCGGTTTCACACCTTCTCGGTGGTGAAGTGGCAAAGGCTCGGCATCGCATCAAAGAAGGCCCGGGTTCGATTCCCCTGACGACACGCTATGGATTTACACTGCTTGGAGCACTCCAGCACCGAGAGGCCAGGCGATACACAACGAGGGATCCCAAATCGTCTCTCATCACGGACTGCTTCTCCTGCTCTTCACCCTACTTATTCTTCAAGATTTTAGAATTAAGGCGAAGAGAAAATCTCGATAGGTGTGTCCAGTGTACCCGGTATACCAGATAATAAATGATGTCTGTTTGATGAGAGCAATACACCAATGACAGTTGGTACTGGGTAGTGAATGCGCCAGATAACTGATTAGTGCATCACGGACATGCATATTTGATAGGGTTGGGAGCGGCATTGGCACAGCAGACCCAGGAGAACCCTTATCGCTGAGTCAAATTTGATCACGATGTAATACAAAACAACCTAACACCGCATACTTAATAACCTAACTCATGAACTTACTTGCTACCATGTTGTGATCATTCATCATCAGGACTTGCGGATCAGAGCTCAGATATATCAGCTTGAGGTGGAAACACATGGAGAGAACTTCCGTTTCGTTTGGTAGCGTGTACATCGCTGTCAGCATAACCGACTCCTCCGTTAGTGGCGGGTCCTTCTCTTCGTACAAGAAGAAACCGGTCTCTGGAGAAGATGAAGGGTTCAGCCATTTCTCCCCCACTCAAAATCCCAAGTAGGTTAGCTGATTGGTGACATTCAATAAAAACTCCCCTAATTAGAGTAGGGACTGTGCAAACAAAAGAGGAAGCTGTTTGTAGTAATGCAAGAAATGTATTATTCGGCAAGAGGCCCAAATTCGTAGCTAGGGATCCCCGGATCAGCGATGGGTGACGATCGTTGAATTCTAGGACACCAACGTGACTTATATTGACTAAAATTAGTTTGTAATTTATCATTGACAAGTGCTCACATATGAGCGCTGCATACTTGCCAATAGATACATTCCCTGCATCACTATACGAATAGTTTATTTTATTTTTGATTAAAGATCGCTGCGTTGAGTGAAAAGATTTCTTTAATGTTTCATAAAGTCTAAGGGCCAGCTTGGGAGGAGTGAATAGTGAAGCATAGTGTGGTGTATGGCTCAGCGTATGAGACATCACTGTACTGTATGTTGATAAACAAAGCTTCTAAAGAAATAAGCATCTATAGTACATCAAAAGTACCAAGTCGAATAAATCGCGCAGTTAGTTTAATGTTATTGTTCATCATACAGTATCGGCCATAATGTAAGGAACTGAAACAATACTGACATAAATCAGTTTGTTACTTAGAAAGTAATCATTGATTCGTAATGAAATTTTCACTAAATAAACATTAGGTCATATTGTGTAAATTAGTTTTAAAATTACGCAATTTTACATATTAGTTTTCCTAAAAAATTAAACCTGAAAATAAATGATTGCGCACAAAATAACAACAAAAGCTAATATTTTGTAAGCATCAGATTATTTTCAATGACTTCCTTGCATCATCGACCAAAAACATGATCAAATTAATATCCTGAAAAATCGACAGCTTTTCCCTCCCATTCTTCTTTCAGTAAATACCATAAATGGCCTTGATTTTGTGGGTTTCTGTTCCGAACCCTCTCTCCTATAATCTACCATACAATTTCCATAGGGTTCAAGTCGGGGCTCTGGGTTGGCCAGAGCCACAGAGCAACTCCTTCTTCAAACCATAACCTTCCTAGCCTTGTGGCAAGGTGCGTTGTCCTGCATGAAATTGAGGGATTTTCAAGGGTCAAAGGAGTAAGTTTGGTACGACATGCTGCTGAAAAAGTCATTCGCAAATATCAGCAGTGATAATGCCATGAATATGGAAGATGGGCCAACTTTTTGAGATGTACAGTTAATTATTCCGTACACCTTCCTACTGCCCCACCAAACTTGAGTGTGTTCTTGACATGATGAGAAGACAGCCTTTCACCTGTTTTGGGGTGTACGTAAATGTTGCCGTGAGAACCGAACAGGTGAAACTGGTTTTATCACTGCAATATATTGCATACCATACCAAACAACATGTTCTCTGGCATACTCCGGGCTAGGGTTTTGGTGTTTGTTTTGAAACGAAGAGATTTGGAGCTGGAACCTGGAAATGCAATTTAATATTTTGTGATTTGCAAGAAATTGTCTTCCTTTAGATGTTATTTCCTGGCTCTTCACTAAATTTACGGGAAATTGATGAAGCAGTTTTAAAATTGTCCTTTGAAGACATAATAACAATTCTGCGATCTTCCTTTGAGGTGTTTTTGGAGGTTTATTTGTCTTTTTTCTGTCTTGCATCTAACTTTTTATCTATGTTACATATTCTTATTCCACAATGAGCGATACCTTTAAACTTACGGACAATATCAGCAGTTTCTGAAAATTGACTTGTTTTTGTTGAAGTTTTAGCAATATGAGTTTTCTTTTTGCAAGAGTGAGTTTTGCCTGTTTAAGTCACCATATTGCTTGAAACTAGTTGAATGCCGTCTATAGTTTCGAGATGCTCTTTTGAGTAAGTATTTTAAAATGAATTAAGCAAATTTTGTATCGTTCCTCAAGTTTTGGACAGGTCTGCATGCCTTCGTATTTTTCCCCCTTAACTTTTTAGGAAAACTATTATGTTAAATATTGTAGTTTTGTAGTTAACTTATGCTTTATGATCTAATGTTTATTTGGTGAAAATTTCAATAATATTCATTCATTACTTTCCAAGTAAAAAACTGATTTATGTCGGCGCTGTTTCCGTTCCTCATATTATGGCCGCAACTGTGTGTTCTAGGAGGCATGTTTGCGACACTATTGTTGCCATATTAGTGTGTTCTAAATAAGGATCGAATTATTATTTAGTGCTTATTAGCTACATCTAACTTAAAGAACACAAATACTTTCTGGATATAAATAGAAAATTTCATTATCTACAACACTTAATTTAACAGGAAGGATAATTAACCAATCAAAACTTCAACTTTATAAATATGAAAAGAATCGACAGCAGGGATTTGAGCACAATAAATTTAACTCACCCAACCCATGAACGTGTGGTGTCAAGTAGCACATCCCCACCATCACCACAGCCAGTGCACATGTGCACCACAAGTTGCTATTGACTATGAACATTTTTACATCGAATTTATTCCTTTGGTCTGTCAATGCATATTTTTCGCCTCAAAACACCTGAATAATAAGTTCAGTTAGGAACTTAAATAACATATAATACACCGAAGTATAGTAATCATAGCCGGTGAGTATCGATTAATACATATTATTATCCCGACTGGCAGTATGTACCACTGATAAAGGACAACATTTTTCTGCGTATCTCCAAATCCTCATACATTTTATAAGCAATGGCTCACTACATTGGTGTAGTAAACGTTGACTCCAAATGCCGAGGTCTATCTTCATTTGTCGATGGCACTGCATTTTTTCTTTTAGTTTTCAAGCATCCAGCTGCATTTCCAATAAAGAAACCAAAAAATTTTTAAATTTATTATGCTAGTTTTGGTAAACACAACCGCACTAATACAATTTCGTTTGTTATATTCGAAAGAGTTATCTGTAGGGTTAGTTTTATGCCCTTCTTTTTAAATAAATCAACTATCAATACATCTCTGAATACAAGGAGAGGAGCGTCTTGAAACTGAAAATTCCAATTGAAACTGAGAGATTTTTGTATGTCACATCTAATGACAGAACTTAATATTTCCGAAGCATTTTCATACTACGAACTATAACGTAGTTCTCTCAATAAGTCATTTGTGAATTTATCTCGAAATCACTTTATTGGTACGTTAGTGATGTTGACTACAGGGCACTTGAGAAGTACATGATATTACTCTGTTTAAGTATGACTATAGGACTTTGTTGCAGAAGGTTTGTACAATAAAAAAATCTCAAACAGCAGGGCCTCTAAACTCTACTAGTCCAACGTAGAACGGTGAAAAAAAAAAGAGAAAGATCTTCCCTACTTGAGCGAGGAAACCCACGCAACTTTCTTAGCCGAGGACGTTTCTTCAGTCAAGAACCAAACTCATCTTACGCTTCGTTTTATATCCTCTAGCTACAATTTGCACGCACAGCTTCTGTTTTGTTCTCAAATAATATCTGCGCAATACTTCATAGACCAGAAGTGTTGCCGGCATGAACGTGTTACATGGAGGACAGGATGGTGGATCACCACAACATTCCCAGTGTTTATTGCCACTCCAAGTGCAGATCTTCATTACCGGCTGTTGACAGCCGCCAAATATGCCGTCGGGAACATGATTTGTGCGCCTATTGAGTTTCTGAAGTTTATTATCAACTGACGTTTGTCTACTGACACAGTTAAATTTACGATGACAGAACACGAAGGAACATTGCGCCCTGAACATTGATGAACTACAGGTCAATGATTGATAAGCCGGCCCATGTATAATCTTGAGCCTTCCAGGAATATATTTGTTTGCCCTCAATGAAGTATTGCCCTGGAATGCGCAAAATAACTTCAGCGGAATCTCTCGATCGAAGCCAAAGATACACTGCATTGATTTACCTGGCAAAAAGTCTGTACGGATTTCTGGTACAATTTTAACAGCAGAATATTTATTCGCTAACAAATGCGGCATTTGGAAAAATATCAGAGCTATGATTATGTGCAGCCATGCAGGTCACGGCCGAAACTCGTAACGGTAGCGACAGTCCTGCTGTAAGTTCTTTTGGTGATGACAGGCATCCAAAGAGACTTATTACTAAATGCTTCGATCAGCTTGAGAAATATTTTTCGAACACATACAGAATTCCCACTACAATGGATGTCCAATTTAGGAGTATTTGGATACAAACAGAATGAATTCATTCTCGCAGCAATGGGTAGCTCAACTATTTCGCAAAATTGTACACGTAATTTGACACATTGTTAGCTTCATTAATAGAAACTTGGTGATGGTCAAGACGGTGAAAAATAGAAATATCTGGGTGGTGATTTATAGGAACACCTTTCACTTATTTATTCACAATCTTTGTGAGTTTTCAGACCCGCAGAGTTGCACGAAATCGATACACGATTGCAAGTTTTTCGCATTCTCAATAAATAAAAAATTTTCTTTTACATTGTCTCATATGGTATTATCAAGAACTTCTCAAAGCATAATTTATCAACATTTTGCTATACCATTCATTGAATTTAGAAAACTTTGTGTTGTGTTAGCATCTGAGAGATCACAAGGTGTGGCGTCAGCATCTGAGAGATCACAAGGTGTGGCGTCAGCATCTGAGAGATCACGTGGTGTGGCGTCAGCATCTGAGAGATCACAAGGTGTGGCGTCAGCATCTGAGAGATCACAAGGTGTGGAGTCAGCATCTGAGAGATCACGTGGTGTGGCGTCAGCATCTGAGAGCTCACAAGGTGTGGCGTCAGCATCAGAGAGATCACAAGGTGTGGCGTCAGCATCCGAGAGATCACAAGGTGTGGCGTCAGCATCTGAGAGATCACATGGTGTGGCGTCAGCATCTGAGAGATCACAAGCTCCAACTAATCATAACTGTGGCTGTTATGAGTTGAACTTCACATTAGCCAGCTCAGGAGCACATCAGGTAGTGGGAGGTCAAGAAGTACAAGAATTTGTCAATCGGTTTTCAGGGCTGATATCCTACCCTACCTGTTCGCATCGGCGAGGGTGTCCACTACTGATATGATTGGTCTATTCTTGTTTATCATTGACTCTTGATTTCAATGTATTCTCTCTAGCAGTGGCGGCTCGTGCTCTCTTTTAGGTAGGGCCCCCACAGTATTTTTTTTTTGGAAGCCATTGGGTGGAAATGGTATTTTCTATGGTTAATTAAAGTCTTGAATGTGATAAGACTTGAACACAGCATAGAAAATAGTTTTTCCACCTAATGGCTTCAAAATAATATAAGGCGGACCTAACCTAAAACAGGGCACGAGCGCCACTGCTCTCAAGATAGTATGTACATGTAAGAATGACTCCAAGTCTCTGCACTCTGCCTCCTTGGTGTGCTGGAGAGGGACAGAGAGGAGCTTTAGGAAAACTTCAGAGAGTGGAAGGCAAACTAACACATACGCCCTCCATGTGCATAAATTTTAATGTTCCGTGATGCACATCGGACGCAATCATATCAACACCCTACTGCACATGAAAGAACCTGAACTTGAATCTGTGACTAATAAAAATGACCTAGGAATGGTCTAGGACTATCAACCTAATGTCTTAGTGAGATTAGCTGGAGGAGGAGGAAAATTCAATGCCATAATTTTTTATGGCCCGCTAGGACTAATTTTTTTTTGCATGGGTCACATCTAGGTCAACCGACCGAACTTCAAATAAGTTAACCAACAGGAGTGTAAATATTACAAACAACATCCTTTAATACATTATCAAGCACTAAGTATGAATTCAAGAATATGGTTCTACCCTATGTACATGTCATGAAATCATCCTCGCTTAGCGTTTATTGTTTAATTCTTGTCCCTTCTTTGTAGAGAAAGTGATAAATGGAAAAAATTTAACGTAGGGCATTGAAATTAACTAGAATGCTTCTTGGCGTAAGACCATCACCCGCGGTGGGAACAAATTCAACGAAGTAAGTTTTGATGGCCAGCTAATCCTAGTTTCTCCTACGGATGCTGTGTAAACAAGGCCTGCGCTGGGCTCACTGCCCCATTCAGATTTCTTAATAATAACATAAAAAAATAGGAGACTTCGCGGCATGAGACGATCTGCCGCGGTGGAGGCAAATTCGATCCGGTGGAGGAAAATTCAATGCCATCATTTTTTATGGCCAGCTAGGACTAATTTTTATTTCCATGGGTCACATCTAGGTCAACCCACCGAATTAGCTATAAAAAATTATGAAGATTACTTAACTCCTTCGACCACTAATTAGGTGGACAGACAAATATACAAATATATATATATATATATATATATATATATGCATGTAAATATACATACTTAGATCTTCAATGACCCATCATCACCTCTCTCACTTTGTTCGCGGGTGATAACTACAATAAATAATGGTACTGAATTGCACAAGATCCCCCCTTTATCAGCCACTGCGTGCAGCCACCGGGCCTGGGGGGCAAATTGAATGACTTGTCTGCACGTTAGTCTTTTGAACGAATTCACTCTTCAACTTGTCAGAAAGTTTTCCAGCGTATGTGTCAACACTACATTGAGTGCGATACAAAAAATTGCTAAAATGTTAGCCGTCAAATCAGTTTCTCGGCAAGTGCCAGGAGGCAAATTACGGATATTGTTTCAAATTTGGAGTGCGATAAAACTTAGAAAGTAGTGCAGATTTCTACTGTTTCTACAGAACAGTAATACACTTGTACAAATGTATGAGTGACCGCATTCAACCGACTGACGTGTAGATCGGCCGTTAGAAACGCAGTTGAAGTACATGAAGGATTGCAGCAACTTCCCACCAGTCGAGTTCTTCAACAGAGGTGATGCTTCTGATCACTCGCGAACACCGGCACAAAAGCTCAATAATCAGCATGATAATCTACAGGTATAGTCGACAGCTTTTCATAGTGAACGTTTTAAAAAACTCATTTCGAAAGTAGTCAGAGCCGAGATAGCAAAGGCATTCAATAACCGGCTGTAGCAATACTGGCAGCACCCCACTTCTTATCATCAAATCCCTTCTCTGTAGCTCGAATAACAGCTTCTAACCTGCTTTGTGACGTAATTTGTGTACTACAAATAGCTATCTCTAGCTAATTGTAAGAACCAACTCAACCAAACAATGCTCGCTAATTTTACTATTATCAGAGTGAACTAAGGCCTAGGCCTCTTCATCTGTCTATTTATCTAGTATGGAATGACATTTAATGTTCTTAATAATCATTATTCTAAATATAAGCAAAAAAAAAAATCATTCCTAGTATCACTACTGCCTACTGGTGATAAACACAGCCGGGGCTACACCATCAAACTGAGCGCTCAAATTATGAGCACACGTTCACACGACAGCCAGATGAACGAGTTACCTCAGCTCCGCCTCCGAATGCGTTGCCGTGCTCGTTTAAATAACAAAAAGTGCAGATATTTCAAAATTTTACTTCACTCCATATATATATATATAAAATAGATCTCGAAAACTTCTCAAGAGACAATCGATGAGGGAACAGACGTGACGGCTAACAGTTTTGTAACAATTTTGGTAGGCACGCAGTTGCAGTTAAGAAGATTAACAAAAAGGAAAAATCGGATAGTTAGAGAGGGGGTGGGGGAGGGGGGGGTGACCCATTAATATCACCATCTTGCGAGCCCATGTTTATGAGCGGCCATTGAGCGCGTCTGTCGTTCATGCTACTAACTTTAATCGGGATGACGTGCGGGCTGAACATCCGTTCATTAGTCCAGCTTGCGATTATATAGTGTGGCTTCGGCACAATAGTCAAAGGAGTAAGATTTGCAAAAGCATAATCTCACTTCACCCTTCTTTGAACCTCATTGAAGTAATTAAGTGGATTTAAGCAGTAACATTTAATTTTATTATAATTTAATTATTATTATATTGCATATGAGTCACGTATCACAATCATAAATGTTACTTTGAGTTAGTGCTTCATCGATTGTCTCCCCATAGTTGGACTAATCCAAATCCACTCGCCCTGACCCATTCGGACTTTCAGCTGTAACCTTTGACTGCACCGCTTCGGATCGTATTGTAGGTGTCACTGAAGAGACGACCGGAAACCCCATTTTATAAAAGCAACATTAAGGGTTCGTAAGTCTCAAAGACAATCAATGAAAGGTTAATTATTGTCAGTGCACTTATACAAAGTCAGGACAAGTCAAATCTCGAAGGCTTAATTTCGTCGCTCGAAATTTTACCGCCCTCACTGTCCGTAGAAACACCCTATAGCACAAATTCATCTTCAAGTCAAAATATTACTCATAAATGCTGTATTGCTGCCGCTTTTTCGATCCCAGACAGCAATTTAATACCATTTTTCCCATCAGAATTAAATCATAAACCCATAAAAAAGTTGATTAGTCATCTAATTTATATAAAAAAAATAAAAATGAGGCTCGTAAACTTTCTTAAGTGATTCTTGAAAAACCTAAAATTTCTCAAAATAGGAAACAACACGTATCTTTTGAAAAAAAATTAACGTTTGTATCTTTATGTTACAATCGGAGGGTGAATATGTCGAGTGCAGTAACACATTAGGTATAATCTAAGGTGTTACTGTACTTCTCGTATTAGTTCTCCAATTGCTAATTTGATAACCATTAAAGCAGCACTAGAAACTCATAGTATATAAGCTGCAATGTAGCTACTAATTATTAAGAGAGAAATAGGAGAATTAGACAAAAACTATGTGCATCTTTTATTGTTGATACAAGGAATAGGTATTTCTAATTATATCTAACGAAGCTATCATGTTCAATAAGATGACGGACGGCAATGATGTTTCTCATAGTTAGTATTCTACGTTCACTGTTATCAGAGATGGAAAAATATACACTGAGTTTAACGGTCAAATTGAATACTTTCTATACTTTATCATGAGAACACGCCAACAACTTAGTACAGTTTCTTGCAGCAGCAGCAGCAGCAACATCATCTTGTTGAAAAGCTTGGATGTGAAGCGTTTGTCGCTCCTGGGTACAACATATGACAAAATTTTAGTTGAACAGTAAAGTTATCTCGCATCAAATTGGGTTCACAACCCCGCAAAGATCAGAGGTGTGTCGCAATGAGCATTTTCTGGGTTACCGGTGCTACACCGGTGACCCTGCCAGTCGCAACCCGTGTCGCAATCATAGGTCAAATGACGACTGCGACACGGGTTACGGTGATGTAGGTTGCGGAGCACAAACATCCATTCCGAATAAAAGGAACACTAAATTCATTCAAATACGTACGCGACAAAATAAACTCCGTACACCAGAATAAGTAAATCAGATAAGTTATTTGGATCTTATATTGATAAAATTTCAATTAAAATGGAATTTCAATATCGTTGAGCCTACTCCGCTCGTCGCTAGACGGCGCTCTGACAACCACTTTTCGGGTAAAGGTAACAGTTTTTTAGGTTGCGGTAGTCCTGTTTTGGCGTGATTGCGACACACTTCAGTCTGTAGCATTCCTAAAAATTTGTAATATCTTGTGAGACTGACAAGATTCACTGCATAATTCTATAGAAATTATATGCTATGTACATATGTTCTCAGTATTGTTTTAGCAGCATTGGATTGACAAAACTAGGGTGAGTTAAACAAAATCGAATATTCTGGACTTATTCCTGACTTTTATTAATTGGAGCGCAATCCAAATGGGTGGAAGCGAAGCTTCTGTCTAAAGTTCTAGCCAAGTCAAGTCTATTGGGATTATTTTAATTTCTCTCAACTCGCTTTCCCCTGTCATACCATCCGATATGTCGCATAGAAAAACACTAGCCATTATGTGACTTGTACTAATGTGTTTGTGCACAATACAATAGGAGGGTGAACAACGGTGCTCTTCGGACACACCTATCGTCTCTTTGACTGAAATTCTTCCCCCTTTTTTCTTATTTTTTCTCAGTCATCTATATCCTTCTGACATAAGGGCAATAGCTCATAGAGGGCCGGGGTGTAAGTTCCGGCGTCTCTCTGAAAATGGGCCTATTGGTTCGTCTACTGCTCCCTATCTAATCTAAACATCCCGTATATTTCTTATATATTAGTGTAATTTTGCATAGAACGTAGATATATTGGTTGCAGGTGCAGCAAATTTATATGCAAACAACATGACTACATTTTGCTGGTGTACTGTGGGAAAATTTTACCCCTATTCATGCCAGGCTGTGTTATTTTGCTACATTAAGTTTTTCTTATTTTATTTCTGTGGGAGAATAACCTTCGTCGTGAGACAGCATAATCTGGTACAGAAAGAGTATATACTAAGCGTGGTCTACACAGATACATAATAACGTCCCAGTCATCTCTCTGATAACAATTTCAGTGAGGTGAAAACTCCAGCTGCAATTTGCGTTCATGTACAGCCGGGCTACAAAAGTGGAATAGGGGAAAGGGCCACCAACAAATTCCTGGTGCGCTACTTTTTTTTTTGCTCCCAAGTACGCAGGGCTGGGGCGCAGTGCCCGATGATGAAAATGTAGACCATTCAACGCATTACACCTAATGCCAAAGTTTTAAATGTGATGCTGAATAGGTGCCTGTCATAAACAGCATTTACTTAAAAAACATATTATTTGTATTTGTCTTGTGCACGCTGTACTGTAGGTTGTTTCTCTGTAATTACATTAAAAGCTTCAGTTTTGTTATGATAATAATGAAGCTTGGATTGGCAGGTCATGTTTAAACCACAATCGCTGCGCTAAACCTTTAAATAAGAAAATGAGCTGACAAAAATTTGGTTGCTCTGTTTAGGGCAGTTAGTTGTTTTGCTTGAAATAGAAACTAACACACAACTCGCTATTTTAATTTTACTTTCCAAAAGAGCCTTTCACTCTCCTTGTCTCTCTCTATAGGAATAACCGTACGAATATGTTTTGTACTTAATGGACAAATGTATCTACTATTTTTACGGTCGTATGGACCAAACTAAAATAATAACTGTTCTTCGATTGTACCCTCTACTTTTAATTTCATTTTTACTCACTGAACAACTCAGGATGTTCATCATATACTCCAGTGCGCCCTGTATAAATGTAGTACCCACCCAAAGAAAAAATGGCGAAATCCCACACTAATGTGAGGACGCACCAGATGGCGTAACCAATCTTGAAACGCCTGTACTTGGCCTTGAACTTCTCGTTGTCAGGATGTTCGTCCGTCCAGCCGTTCAGCAATGTCTTGGGATTGTCTGGAGGCACGTAGCTCGCTGCCGCTGGAACGTCTCCAAACGCACTTTTGTCAATGCCTTCAATGGTGGCGGGAGTGATGAGGTTCTTGCTTTTCCGAGGGGACAGACCAGGTTGAGAACCTCCTTTTTTGATGACTGAATTCAATACCGATTCGGAATGCTTCTTGATGGCTGCGGCTTTTTGTTCATTAAAGTGGATGATCCAACGATACACTGCTAAGTGCGTCGAACAGGCCAGGAACAATCGCGAGATGGCGAAGAAGAAAATTGCGTCGACGATCTTTGGAGCGGCCGAGATTGGGATGATGTCGCTCACTGATGAGTACAGCCCGGCTTCTACGATGAGGCATGCCAGGGTGACTGTTATGCGGTCCCTGTGGTAAACAAAGAACTTAGCATAGAGCCTAACCAAAGAACCGCAATAGGAGCTTACGGGAACACAGTTTTGATAATAAGTGCCTCAATAAACATGAAAAACAGTGTGTGCGAACTTGAACATTAAATGGCCATATTTGTCTGAAGTTGCCGTTATCAGTGCAAATTGGCATCGAGCCGTCAAGGCAGCTTGTACAGTTAGAATTTTCGAAGACATTGCTTTACGGAAACTTTAAGTTTCTGTACGTAAATTTGTAATGCTGTATGAGTGGCCGACACTTCAAAAGCAGTATGAATTTTATTGTTGTTATGTGCAATGCTTAAAATCAGAGCTACGCCTCCGACATAATGTAATATTATCAAGAAGATTTTAACTGTGAGCTTTTGGTAAGCAAGCTCTAGGGTAACTTATGCATCAACTTACTGGAAATTCTGGAGTGAGTACGCGGTGGTGGTGACGCCAATCGAACAGATGACCAAACACGGCATGAAGATGCTGAGGACGAAACCTCCGAACAGACTCTCGAGGAGCACCTGTGAAAATGATATCCACAGCATTTCACGTAACATAGATTGAGCAGGTAAGTGAAGTAATTTCAGATAGAGTTTATTCAGTCGTGAATGTGTGATCATAAGAAAGGTGATGCATTGTTTTAGCTAGAAAATTGGCATTTTCTGCAATAAATGGTAGCATCAGGTGAGTTTTTTTTTAAAGAGTTCAGGAATAAACTGGAAACTCTGAAAACATCGCCGATCAAAAAAATTGGAAACTATTTAGGTTTTGTAAATTTGAGTTTTGCGAGGGAGAAAAAGGGTTCTATTATATGAAATATGTACATAATAGTCGCCATTGTTGTCACATCTGAATTATAGAAACGCAAGAAACTAAATAAGACTGGTGATATGGGAAAACAGTACACTGACTGACCCCAAAAACACAACGCCATGTCGATAAGTGTAAACCGACACTCAGGACTGAAGTCCCAGACCAGTTAGAGCTAACTGGATCAAACTATTATTTTGGAAGTGGGCTAGTTGGCCTCCTTTTGCATTTGTATACATTCCAGCCCGGTAGGCATTTCAGTGAGTCTGCCAATTTTCCAGTCGTACAAACCGTGACTGTGATAACGCGGGGTTTGTCTGCATCCTCGGCTGCAAAAGCGCTGTAGCGCGATGTGAAGAGCGACAGGGTTTGTTCAGTGAGGTTCACACGAGTAGCCTGTCGGGGAGAGGGAAATAAAGAGGGTAACTGAGGGTTTATTGTTCTTCGCTCAGGGTTACGCTTACACAGAGGCTGGATGACTTTCCTAAGGTAATTTCCTTACCTGTAGACACATACGCCTGATCTAACACAGGCGAATATGATTTATTATCGTATTTGAAGACGTGAAGAGGCATTAATTAATTGCTGGCGTGTTAAAAATGCAAAAATGGTATTCAGATCAAAGAAGTGTGAACTAGGATTGTTTTCTTGCTGTATTATCCCTGCATTCAATTTCCTCATCTTGAAGACGACTGTAACTGTCATAATTATTAGTAAATTCTTATACGAATCATCGGTTAGCACAAAAGTGACAAGTGCAGTGTAGTAGAACTCAAATTTTCTCCCTGGAATCGGGACTGCACATTAAGACAAAATTTATTCACTGACAGTGGGTGAACGCTCATCTGCTCTCACAGGGCGTGTTCTGCACTGAGCGAGATACGCCAACCAGCACACAGTTGATGGTGAAAATCATTCCACTATACTGTTTTTCATATCAGTTCGTTGTCTGTACAACCCATGTAGTACAGTAACCTTGCAAAGAAGTGGCACATTGTTGGGTGGTTGGGTGAAATGTTTAATTGGTTTACGAGTTGCATCGGACAGGTATTTAAGTCGGCATACGACAAGTAAAGTGCAGACTTACGTTGAGGTCGAAGTAGGGATCTGTTTCATCACGGCCTGTGAGCTCCACCGTGTACTGGCAGGGGTAGACTCCGAAGGGGTAGATGCCCAAGTCGAAGTCACACAGAAATACAAAGGAAACCACTTCGAAAAAGATGACTTCAGCATCATAGAAACGCTCTGTGAAAGTGTAAATTACAGAACATAAAATAAAAGACAAGCGTTGAACTAGGCAATCTCGTGCTTCCGGTATTTGAGCCGAAGGTAGTTCGACCGCACAGGCTCTTCTCTTCTAGGGGTTGACCCATTGTAAGTGAACAGCATCAGACAGGTAAGCAAGGGAAGCTTTAATAGACTGCAACGCTGGAGGTTTACCTTAAGTGCCTGGGCAGCTAGGACAAGCTCAATTAGGCGCCTAAATGAAGTTATCGAGGTTTAACTTGTAAGAAACTGCAGGCACGGGCGATGGCTTCGACTGGTTCCATTGGATTTCAGACAATGACCCTTAATGATATTCTAGGAACTTCCCGAACTCAATCTTGCTGGGTAAAACGGAATTTTCACCCGTATCTATGAAATCGTTTTGCTGTTATCACTCGCAACACGATTTAAAATGGCAAAGCCAAAGCTCCAGTCAGAAGTTTCGCGAGTCAAGTCAAGCAGGCACGATTTAGATCGACTTTGAGGACCCAGACGAATTCGCCCCAAAAGGTCATTACTCAGAGTGCAGCACGCAGACGATTTACAGTATAGCCCTGTACAGCACTTTAGTATGAGACGCTCTTACAAAGTCAAGGGGAAGGTAGGGGGACTACCCAATTGCCGAACTAACACTATTTCCGAGCAAACAGTTATCATTTGATAGGTTTATTACTTTCACCTATCAAATACTGATGTTTGTTCGGAAATAGAGGTAGTTCGGCGATTGGGTAATTTCCATAACTAATCCACATACATAGCAATTAAATTTCAAAAAAAGATTACGACCCTTTAATTAAAACGAACGCACCTTCATCATGACCCAGTATGTACCTCCTCACAAGAAATGTATTTTCAAGTGATTGAAACTGTGCTTTCAAAAAGGTGAATAAATTTACACGACAAACTAGTTCAGGCTAAGGTAGACACAGACAGGAGCCAGTTCCTCAGCATTTTTGCTAGAAAATTTTGGTTGACCGATGATGTCATAAGTTTATTGTTGCCATCATAAGTTGGCATAAAGGATACGAGCTCTACATAGCTCCAGCCGCTGGAAATTCCGTCAATGCTTGATGGCTAGAAAACTTTTGAGTCTGCGCAACTTTTGCTCATACCGGAATTGCTTCAACTCATCAAAATCTTAAATTCTGCTTGATTTAAGTCACTTACTTCGTTTGCCCTTATAGGTGGTGAGGTCACCAGGGGAGCCCCTCTTGGCGTACAGTGAGGAGATGGTGCTGTTACCTTTGTAGTAACTTATTGCGTCATCGAAGAGAAGCGGGTTCAGTCGGTATCTTGGATACCAAATGTCATCCGAGATCTCGTTCTTGGGGGAGTCTGCCTCCAACTGGATGAAGCGAATTCTTTCATCTTTCCAGCTGGTGGTGAGCTGGGATGAATTTAATAGGGTATCAGTTGTCAGTCTCTGATGTTAGTAGATATGTATTCACCAGAAGATAGAAAAAAAATTATTCATTGAAATGGTGACAGTAGTTTCCATCGAGTATAGCATATTTGCAAATACAGAATATGCTCCAGTTTGTGTACCTATTATTGTGATTATCATTAGGTGTCAATTATGCTTACTGCAGATAAGTAAATCCAAAACGAAATTTTAATACAATCACAGTTTGAGAAAGTTGTCTTTCTGTAACAAAGTCTGAAAAAGCGCTGAAGACAGGCATTCTAACCCTGCCAAGTATGTATGTTATTTCAGCAGGTGTAACAGCAATGTGTTTAAAATAATCTAAAGCTATTCCTATTTTTAAAATACCCATAGACAGTCTATTCCTTATCAAGTCGATTTCGCTTAATTATAGGCCACCGATTAAAACGAAGAGTCGTGTAGTGTGACAAGTTCTGTAAGAACGGTATTAAGTGCTATGTATTATATACAAAGTAAATTAATTTATTATGAAGAATTTTCCATTTTTACAGAGCAATGCATATCACTAAACTGTTTAAAATCAAGGTACGAAATATTCAAAATAAAGTAATGTATAAACTGTGGTAAACTATTTCAGATTAAGATGTATTTTTAAGTTGAAGTTGGCGAGTTAACGTTGTAATTTGCCAATTGGCGAAAATGTTGCTCTTAATTACTACCATCACTTGGCGTCAACATCGCCTCTATTTCATCAAGTCATTTAAGCTTCGAAAAAGGAGTGTTTGCTTGTTCATTGCTGGCAAATTAAATTACTATAATAATAGTCTATCTCCGTATTGTCAAAAACTAGCCGAGAAAGTGTCCCTATCAGCCAATACAGGAACATAGGCTTCCTATAGCTGTTCGCTTTTCAGGACAAACACGTTATAGCGACCAAATGGGTCAGAGATGGGAATCGCTCTTGGAATCGACGAGGAATTGACGTTACCAGATCTCATGATGCTGTTGCGAATAAATTTTCCACCCTCCTCAAACCTGACGAGACTTGGCTCCTTCTTCTTAATTTCCTTGGTAACCAATGTCTAGGTACCAGGCGCTGCTACGAGCATTGGAATCCTGTGATCGAGCTGGAAATAACGGTTTGCTGAAGGGTATATTTTGTGACTCTCACAGCTCATGTTACTCTAATTACTTGCTTTCTCTTTTTCACTATGATTATGTTTAAGTGGCCACTTTTTTAAATTTTCGCGTATAATTATTTATTGGGTTGCATGCTTTTCGCAGTCTTTGCTCTCACTAAGGATATAATGCAATAAATACTAAATAAGTACTCAAAAGACCTTCCTAATATTTGCTTAACTTGTTCAATTAGAAAGTTTCTACTATTAGTCTAAGATATTTCAACTTTTTTCTAATTACGCCGTAAAGGCTCTCTATATCTTTCTAATTAGGCCGTAAAGTCTCTATATAATTCTAGTTACGCCGTAAAGGCCCTATATGTTGCCAATTACGTCGTAAAAAACTCTCTATATTTCTAATTATGCCGTAAAAGGCTCTATATATTTCTAATTACGTCGTAAAGGCTCTATATGTTTCCAATTACTCCGAAAAAGGCTCTCTATATTTCTAATTACGCCGTAAGGCACTTAGAAGTTCATATTTAAAACTGTAGGCCTCATAATTTATGTATGAAGTGAAATAAAGTTTCAAAAGTTCCGCTAAAATTTTCTCGTTGGGCTAAGATTTTTAGTGCTTGCTTCTCCTGCTATTTTTCCTGTCTTCTTTGCCTGAGTGAGACACCTTCTCCTGATTTCCTTCCAGTTTTCTAATATTCCTTGCTTTTATCTCTCGGAAACTTCTTGGTACCCTAACTTGAAGGTGAGAATCAATTCTTTCTAACTATATTTGCCGATAAAGTTTCTATTCGAATAAATTAAAGAATAATTATAATTCATATCTTCATTAGTAAATACGTTAACGCTTGCTCCTTTCTCTCTGCTATCTTCAGTATAACCTCTTCGTTGCTTCTTCGGAATTTGAACGGCTGCGACCCTGCACTGCTTGGGTGGGAGCCGCTGCAGGCAGCTTAATTTTTACCCAGGTCTCTTAGGTTCGTAGGAGGCCCGTCATCCGACTACTGTATTAATCGCTCTAAATTTATCAATTATTTATATTCTCATTAGCTAATGATTATAATATGAAATTATACTTTATTCTCTTTCGCTTGGTAACGCTAATAGAGATTTTCTAAATTCTCAAAGTTATCGAACTTGTTTATTTCTCAACCGCTGTGCTGCTCTGTTCCCACCTGGCTACCGGCGTCGGCCGCCGGGAGTCTAGCCGCTTCTTACCTCTTCGAAGCCTCAAGATTTCCTTATCCTGCCGTATGTTCAATAATTAATAATCATTAATTGTGAATTGTAGAAACTAGAAAAGTTAAGAAAATACCTTTCGAGCTTAAAGTTTCGTATTTCTCCTTTATGTGTTAAAACTTTAGAGTGAAGTTTTGCCACAATACATGCACGCTTGTAAATTTGGATTTGAAACTTAATGTAACTGGATGTACGACAAGCGGGATTATTATTTGCGCCTATTTTCTACATAACTTACGTAGCAGGTAATATTGCACAATGTCGTAACTGGTATGATCAACTGGAAGGTGAGCTGGTCGCCGTGAATGACGAAATAAATCCAAATCTTGATCCCTACTAGATATAAAGTTGTACTTTTATAGTCACCTCCAGCTGCAAGGTGAGCCTGCCATTGGAGATGTCAACATCGGAGATCCTGGTGATGTCAATGGAGAAGTTGAGAGGCAGGTTGAGGGAGGCCGGCCTAGCCTTATCGTAATTGTCGGCAAGTGGCAGATTTGTCTCGCAGCTCTCATCCTCATACTCATCACACTGCATCACACCATCACAGTGCTGCTCCAGTGGGATGCACGTACCGTCGTTGCACGAGAATTCTTCCTGTAATAATCTTATACGAGTACTTCTCACCTTAACTTAGTAGAATAATATGAATATTTTTTGTGTATCAGTAATGTATTTACTGTGCCAGACTGTAAGCAATATTCGATACGCAAAAAAAAAAACTATTTACACAGGGTTACTAACTTTTGCCAGTTAGAACACTAAAACGACCACTGTCGGAATATTCACTGGTACATGAATCCCACAAACGAACAAACTCTACGAATAGTAACAGTGTGCGGAATACTGGTGAAAACTCTGAACGCACTAATTTCATAATATAGAAGGCGACCAAAAATAAAAGAAGCGTTTTTCAGTTATAGTAGCTCATTATTTTCAAATAAAAGTGTGATATTTTAACGTATTATAATGGAGTTTGATTTGACGTTGTCCACTTTTTATCGCAAGGTTAAATGAAAAAAATTAAACTGTGCGACGTTACGCCGGTTAAGGACTTCCGTTGCAGTAATCACATTATCACGGAACTGTGTCTGCAAATATATCCTTTGTTATATTCTTTCTTTCCATCTTCTCTTTTAACAAAATACAATCTTACCTCAGAACATGCGGATACAACCCCTTGTCCGTCAGGGGCAGTGGAGAATGTCAGTCTGCCAATCGGCAAGTCGTACTTTCCTTTAGCGACGGAGAAACTTTCTCCTTCCTTTGGAGTGAACAAATACTCGGCCTTGCCAGCTTCAAGCTTAATTTCAGCCCTGTTGCCGCTCCTGAAGCAGCTACCAGTGCCGCACTCGTCCAGGTAAAGGCCGTCAAACTCTTGCAGTTTGTCCCCGACGGTACGAAACACATACGATGGATCCACCTGACGGGCATGCAAACAAACTAAACTCGTACCTATATCTTAATTAGGTACCATTAGTGGTGATTCGTTGGAGGGACTGCAATACTACGGCCTCCTTATAGTTCACTAGATACTACTCACCACTTTTGACGCAGTACTTAGTACCAAGAAGACATAACGTGTATTATCGTCCGGCATTTCTCTGTGTGTTATTTTGGCTGCTTGCTTTGCGATGATCTGCTGTTTGTTCGTGTGTTTGCCGCTCTGTTTGACTTGATGCTTCGTAGCACAATAACTCATAAAGTTCTGAATGAATCTTGCTGAAATGGATATGAGTTGTTAGTAATGTTGAAAGACATAAATGATTTAATTTTGGTGCAGATCGGTTGGTCCGTTTGTATGTTTGACTTACGTTGGTTATGATGTTTGTTAGCAGCATAACTATAAGAGTTATGAACGGATCTTGAAGAACATTGCAGAAACTGTTAATACTATCAAAAGGCACAAATGATTAGATTTTTGGCGTTGATACAAAGAAAATCACGGTATCAGAGCCAATTTGAATATTTTGTTACCGTTAAGAACGGGTCTTCATGAAGTTCGCAGGAACTGCTATTAATGTCATAGTAAAAGAACAGATAAGCAAATTTTATTGATGTTCTGCACGGAATCTTAGATTCAGAGCCACTTTGGTACTTTTGTAAGAATTTCGTTACTTGACGGAGGTGTGAGATCTCGGAGCAATTTTCCATTAGTTTTTGCTTCCAGTTTTAAATAAAAAGAAGAAAAAATAATGATCGCATTGAATCTAATAATATAGGGAAATACTGGTTGTTGTAGCTCCGCCCACGAGCTGCCATTGGTTACCGTGCACTTTTGAGAACATGTATGTGGATTTTTTCAGTATGCGTAAATATACACAAACAAATGAATAAATTAAAATAAATAGAGATAATATATATATCCGTCATTGGAAAAAATTTAAAATGATAGTTGCTACCTATATATTCGTTGCAACCCCTGTGGTTATTGTCATTTTCGAAGCACAAAGGGAGAACCATTGCATATTTAGATCAGTAACCATGGAAAAACATGTTTCATTTTCCTAATGCGATAAGGTTCACTAGGTGACAAAAGAGGGCCATTTTTCGGTCAGTGAGGAATACGTTAATAAATATAAGAAATCCTTTTGGTATCATATTCACTCAATCTGAAACAGCTAGGGTACTGTATTATCTGTTTCACATAGTATCGTACCACCATACATCAGTATTATACTGTATATATATGATTGGCTGATGACTACCGGTGCGGTGGATAAGTTATGTACTTTATTAAGCTAATTGTTACAAGTTTGGGGTTCGTTCTTTAAGCTCGAGAAATAATGACACTAGTGAATACGCCAAACCATGAGACATATATGCAATACACCGCACTCTTACCTCACACACGATCTGTTGCCCAAGGGTCTGAGCGCAAGGGAACGAGAAGATATACACCCCCGTGACGGACGAGTAGCCAGTCAGGGTGCAGGATCCGTTCGCTTGCTTGCCTTGTAGCCAGAACATGGCGTTGACTTTGTTGTTAGTTAACTGAAGCAAGCAAACTATACTTAGATACTATGAGCTAGAAACTGTATCAATGAGGTGTAAATGTATAAAGAATATATAGTGCAAGTGTGGTAAAATTTGTAACTTTATTAGTGGAAAAGTTTTGGCCGAGCGGACAAAGCGAGAGAAGTAAAGCGTGTAACGGGAGGACTGTGTGAAATCAGTATAGAAAAATGACGTCATCAATGACGTCAAATTGACGAAGTCTACAGCTGAAGAGCTAATGAGCATTAGATATAATATCGCCTAAAAGTTGTGATTTACAAACTTCAAACCATTAAATATATAAACAAACTAGAACGCCTTGTTGCATATGACCATCACCCGCGGTAGGGCCAAATTCAACGCCGTCATTTTCGATGGCCAGCTAATTTTATTTATTTTTTTTTTTGACATTGTTCACATCTAAGTTGACGCAACTGACTCCTTACAGAAAATTATGAACATTGCTCAACTCTTTCTACCTCAAATATAAAGTCGACTGTTAGTAAAATTAGAGTTTCGGGATGGTAACTAACCAAGACTCAACACTGACCAGTGGAGTTTATAGAAAACCCACATTCTCAGGCCTCGGGACAAACTTTTTCAGTCACTGCTACGATCTATTCAAAATTACATCAATAAAAACTTGACTATTTCGAGCATACCATTTGTCTTCTTCCTACCTTGCATTTTCAAACAAAGTTGAGTTTTTCCGAACATTCTTTAAAAATAACGGTTACCCGCATAATTTTCTGGACATCTACTGCAAACTGTTTCTAGACAAGTTGTTCGACCCTAGCATCCGCAAACCCTCTGTCTGCAAACTAGACTTCTTCCACTCGCTTCCATACTACAACAAAGCATCTGTTAGTGCAGGAAACACTTTGAAGACGTTCCTCTCTGAAGCCTACCCACACATACACTTCAAATTTTCATACAAACACACGTTTACTATGAGGTCCCTTTATAAATTTAAAGACAAACCTCCCACACCACTTTTGTCGAGTGTTATCTACCGTTACAACTGCCGGGCCTACAGCGCCTATTACATCGGTAGCACTGGACAACATTTAAAAGCCCGCATTGACCAACATTTAGGTCTGTCTAGCCGAACCGGTTTACCCCTTGCACAACCCTCACATCCAGCTCCCCGCCTACATGCTGAGCAAAGCAACCATCTCAACAGCAAGAATGACTTTTCCATCATAGACTTCTCTAATCAAATCGAACTCACAACGTTAGGGTCCCTCTACATATACAGAACTAGACCCAACCTCAACCTTATGACCTCAGCTGTACCGCTGCACACGGTCCCCACTTAGCTCACACCCGCTGACTGTACAGGAGCCGACGTCCAGGCCCTCCACCTACCTTGGTTCGTTCGCTTATTAGATTCACCCCCGAACAACACTCATACTCCCTTAACTTTAGTAATAAATAAAAAATAATCCTGTTTACCTCATGGGTGTAGCTTGAAATTTTAATTTTCTGAAGGCAGGCAGACAAATCCAGGCGAAACGACAACCTCCTTGGCAGAGATACAAAGTTTTACATGCATATAAAGTGCAGGGCCTGTACCTACTAGTTAGAGAAAGTGACCTAGAAAAATAAACATAGGACAGCTGGCACTTAGTTTGCTGTTGCATTTGCAGTGTACACTTTTTATTGGAGATCTTTTAAGTAACAAAGTTCAAGCGGTTACGATTAGGGAAAGCTCATTCTTTTTTAATTCAACATCCTACACGACGAGCTGCGGAAGGTAAATGGAAAGAATGGAAATTTTAAGAGACCTTGATGCGAGAAAGCAGGTCAGTGCCACTTCTGAAGACAGCGTGGCTCAAATTGTCATCGTTGACAAAAAATGGAGCGGATGGATATTAAGAACATTCACTTCACATAATGTTCACATTATGGAAGCAACTCGTATTCTTTGAATACCAAGCAAACGGAAAGATCTAGACGTTCTCGAGGCTAACCAGAGATCATTCACTGCTACAATTCGAGGCATACAAAACTTAAACTATCACGAAAGACATACTCACCTGCAATAGTCTGAATTCAACGGAGATTTCAGCGTTCACGATCACATATGTTTGAAAAATTCTAGAAAAACTACTGTTAGTGTCAGTGGGTGGATTCTTACCAGATACTCAGACCGCTTTAGTCGCATTTGGGAAATGCACGAGTCCTGTCTAGATATCGTTGTATTGGAATAGAGACGAAGTATTCTAATCGATTCACTTTAGGGATGCGAGGTTGCTCAACTAGATACCTGTCATATTCGAAGCACCACTAGCAATGAAGCTGTGAAATTCAAAACCTTCTTTGACTCGTACGCACTGAAAGTGCCTATCAAATCAGCTGCAAGAGGTTACATGCAATGTGGAGATAACTCGATACTAGCCCTCCCGCTGGTCAGGGAATGCAGCATCATGTCTGCACAAGACAAGCGGCGTGCCTAACATCACCTGCACTTCGTCCGAAGAATCTTCAAGGAAGCTAGGGTAGTGGCTTGCATCGTCATCATTCAAAAATGCAAAATAATACTGCAAATCAAACATCCGTTTTCTTTGCACATTTTGGTCGTTCAGTTCTAAGTAATATCTTTCAATTGATTCTCTCGGAAACACTCAATTTGTGTATTATGGGGTCTGAACAAAGAAAGCATTGCTGTGGGAAGGGAGTGAAAACATTTAGCATTCATACTACCTCAAGATTTACTTCGGAATTATTAAAAAAAACATATAAACATAGAACAATCAACAAACCAATTAAGCAACCAACCAGTATACCAACCAAACAAATTGTGCTTTACTGTACAGTGGGATTAAAGTTTCCAGTTTTCTGTGTCACTACTAAAATTACGGCCAGTCAGTGCATGCACATCAGAAGTACCTTCGTCAGTAAGGGCAACAGGTCACCATGGGTCTGAGCTGGCAGATTTCCTTTGAACTTGACGCATGCGTCGCCTACTTCATCGTAAGAGAAGGTGCCAAAAGCGACGACCCGCAGCACGGAGCCCTCAGCCGAGCAAGGGCTGATGTCGATCACTTCCATGCTGGCATTATCGGTGTTATAATTACTATTATTATCGAAATTCCATAGAATTATAAAACCAGGTGTGGCCATGATTACAACATTCAAAAGGGTCAAAAGGTCGCTGTAAGCCCATTTATCTTTTCGACTTGATTATAAAAATATAAGGTAACAAGTTTTATGGCACAAAGACGAGGAAATAAATCTTATAGCATGAAAACAGAAGAGGCAATATAATTTCTAAAATAAAATTAGGCACAAAAGGTAGAATTAACACAACATAGTTAACGTAAATAGCAGAAGGGTATGCTCACAATAATATAATAGCTAGCAAGGTATGGCCGTAATCACTAATGTGCACTTCAGTTACGGAAAACCGACAGCAATAAACAGTATACAGTAAAAGTCATAACATCAAATGTTAATAGCGCAAAATGTCTCAGAAAAGAACAGGAGAGCATAACTCTATGGGGTTCAGGTGCCCACCGTTGAAATGATCGACCTCCAAACCCTGCCTTCCCTGCCTTCCTTCTCATACCTTCCGCCACACGCCCGACCCCCTCCGGAGCCGCCCCCTACGTAACAACAACAACAACCTCCAAACCCTCGCTGAAACCCCAGATAGGTGGCTGCACGGTGTACCCGGTCATGTCAAATTTTGCAAAATAATTACTCATTCCATTAGTGATCTACTGGGATGGAGCCGCTAGGAAGAAGATCAGAGAGTAAAATAAAAACAGTTGAAGGATCAAGGCAGTTACAGACCGAGTATAGATATATTAAATATAAACTGTATTTTTCAATTTTTTTAGAGACAATCTGACATCTTCTGAAGTAAGTGAAAATCGCTTGCGTTGATTATCTTTGCAAGTTGATAAATAGTGTCCTGTTTTTTAATCTATAATCTACCGGGTTTAATTTAAGTTTATGTCTCCTTATATCAAATTTATTCAAACACTAGAGAGGAAAAAGGTACTAATAGATTGGTGGCCATCATTCAAAAACTTACGCTCTAGTTTTAGTAAAAAGCATCTATCAATGACATCGAATGTAAAAGATCTGAATCCTTATACGTCTCACCAATATGGAGCTGGGGCGCCATGCTGTCGCCTAGCTCGAGCATGCAGCTCCTATTAGTAAATGATTGCATATAGTTTAGAATTAGAGTATTAGCTGCCTGAGCTAGAATAGTTAGTCGGGGGGGGGGGGCTATTCCTCACCTAGGATCGGGCAACTTAGACGGTAGCTCTTGCTTTTCGTCGGCCGGTTTCCATTCAGTGTCGGTTGAAGTTCCATCCATGGTGAGGTTGCGGTATATGATTTCGGTACTTTCCGTGTACTGTACCAGCTCCTTGAAGTCTGCCAAGTCAAGGCTATCATCTGGAGCTCTCCCGCACTTGCTGAGTACACTAATCTGAACAACAGATGTGGGTATGGTAATAAGAAGCGACAATACTGCACTTTTTTTAATATTTCATGATGCAGAGGCATGCACACGAATGATCTTTGGTTCCGATTAATGATTACGTTCCAAAGTAGAATGAAACCAAATTGATTTCATAACACTAACGAAAACTGAATTACCAAGTTTCATCAAGCTCTACAACGAGTTGTTTCAGTATAATTACTGCGATTAGTACAATATTTACTCATATGAATAAGTATGCTTCGAATTGTGCCATTCACTACAAGAGCGTTATACAAACTTGGAGTAATAACCCTAGTGGGCCAATGGAACCAAATTTTGAAGGTAATGTATGTATATATATAGAGATATGGATTTGTAGAGCCTGTAGCAGGCTATAATCATGACCTGTACACTTTACAATGTAACTGTGAGAAACAAGGAAAACCCCCTTTATTTTTGGGTATACAGTACGTGTAATTGATAATTGTGAAATTATAATTTAGAGTAATCACTTCAGAAAAGTTGTAGACACTACTCTAAAAGAAAGTGACACTCTACCTTCCCTATAGTCCTTGGAAACGGTTTTCATTTCTAATAGAGTTGAATTTTTACGAAACAGCTGTTGATAGCTCGGAGAATCGTCTTAAAGTATTGAAAAGAAATTGTACGGAGATGAAATATTTTCCTGATGCTGTAACGATTGAAAACCTGAAGGAAAACAACTGTATAGTTTATTAAAACATTCTTCGTTTACACCAGGTGGACAAAAATATTCGCTAGCTATATTTTGAGGTTGAAGGCCTCTGCCAGGGGCCGGATGCACAAACGCTTTGTAAAGTTACGGTATCGAAAACTGTACAGTTCCTTGAAGAAGTACCGCTATTGTTGCTCAGATTTTGTTACTGTCTTATACTGATCTTTACAAAGTTATGATCGAAGCACTTTGAACGCCAAACCAATGCATACCTAAGTAATAGAGGATTAAATATGTACCATTTCAGCAGTTACAGCTGCTGTACTGTACAGCTGCTCTGCAGCTGTACAGTTACCATGTTTGTAACTTTACAAGGCGTTTGAGCATCAGGCCCCTGAGCAGTGATTGACCACGCATTGCATTTCATTCGTTTACAGATGTTTGGCAATAATTATAAACATTTTTACAATGGTGTGCAGTCGGTTCGTATAAAGTATTGTAGCCGACATCATTGAGGGCATTATAACAAAATCCTCCCATAATAATGAAGCTCATATTCTGAAATTAATGTACATTAGACTAATTATATGTCACTAAATCGTAAGGATCTCAAACACGACACTGACAGCGATCAATAACATGCTGGGATTTTTTCTTATAATTTATTTGATAGTATTAGTCATTCGTTCCCTGTTCCAATTTTTGCAGTGCTGCGTATTTCAGTAAACACAGTTTCAGCAATTGGAGAAAATTTTCATTTTGTATGATTGTTCAATAAATATGGCATGCTTTAGAGGGCAAGATTGGGCCTGGAAAAAATACAGAGAGCTTCGCAATTCAGGTTTTTAAAAACTGATATAGAAATCTATCTTTTTGTTTTAAAGAGCCGAATTAAAAATGTTACAACCAGTTAATGATTGTTACACTTAATATTTAAATAGCCATCAGCAGTTATCAGTGGCGTTTCTACTCTGACGCTTCTTACCATCAGAGCTATTTTAAAAGTTACCCTGCAATAACAGTGCAGAGAAATAGAGTTGTTGACTGACACAGGCATAAGTCAGAGTGTTGGATGGCCAACTGTCACTGAATGTTGGCGAAGAATAGTAACTATATCAGTATTCCTCCCGTATCCAAACGCGTGCACGCAATTCTGGTATGGATGATACGTCTGCCACAGGCGACTAATTTTGAACTTTACATATCAATAAAAGTGAATTAAAGTATTACGTAATTCGAAACAGTTGAAGCATGGCCCAGAATACTTTCCATGGGAGAGTTTCCCTACTGAGTTTAAAATCTACAGTGATGTATATTTACATGATACCTCCTGTAAATTCTATTCTCCTAGGCCGTATCTCACAGCTAGAAAACCTACATGAACTGGTTCGTGGTGCAGATACATCGGTGCTTCGGCTCAGAGGAGCGTACGGCTACAATTGTATGCAGATTGTTTGAGATATGGTGCCGTAGATGGAAGAATCTGGTCAACTGCAACCTCTCGACCGCTCCCTTATCCAGATAGGCCAGTGCTCCTACAGTAGACTATGGATGATAGAAATGCTGACGCTGAACTTCCGCACAGCACGATATTCTTTCTGACTAGGGGATGGAACGTTCGACCTTGCGACAATGATCAGGCAGCACCCGTCACGTACACATGCATTTAACCCAGTGTAGTGTCTAAGCAATTGCAGTGTAATACTTACCTCCTCTGAGTATAGAGCTCGCGGCATGATGACAGGCACACTTAACCAGGCAGCGTAGTTGTTCTGGATACCTTCAAACTCTTGTGTGATGCCCCCCAAATAAAATTTGTATGATCCGCCCTAAAAAAAGGGAATTGTCTAAATACTAACGACATATGACAGCCTGAACGTTGAACATGTTGTATCTGGCTTATGTGCAAGAGTCCCTACGATAATTCAAGCTTTAAAAGCAGTTCAAGAAAGCTGTGCAAAGTAGTATCATGAGTGATTAACGTATTTACTACAGCTCAGGAATAAGTGATGTTATTATACCTTAACTTACTTTACGTCTATATCAGAAATGTATTCCATACCTTACACGTCACCTATGAAAAGTAGTTCTAAGTTGACATGAAGAACGACACTTTGGAGTTAAGTCAAATGCTAAAAAAAAAAATGTAAAATGCATAACATCTTTTCTTTTAGGCAGTCTCGTATCTTTTATTCATTATTTTGAGATTTTCAGGGATGTTCGGCATATGACTTGAAACTTTAGATATAATTACTCGAAAAATGTTGTTGAAACATTACCCGAGAGGCTTCAAATTTAGAGTTACTAGTTACGAATTGTTAAACGATGCCAACACTCCTCATAGGCAAGGATACTGTGCGCATACGGTACTACACACATTTATTGACTCCGATTTCTATCATAAACAAAGATTTTAGCTTTTCATTTCATCCTTCTTACAACACAACACATTCGCAACACTGAGATTAAACTGATTGAAGTTAACCTAGGGTCAACACTAATGTTTATCGTGAAATAGGTACTACGCTAAATGTGACAAAAAAGAAGAAATACGAACCTCTATGGGAGGAATGTCTCCGTTCGTCAGCTTCCGATAGCCCTTTGACTTCCCATTAATAGCAGCAGAAGGTGGCCCATTCACGGTAAGGCACACGTGCACCCACTCGCGTAAAGGTAGAACGAAATCTTCTACTTCAGCCATGGAGCTAATGCTTTCAGCGAAGTACAGTTTTTTGTCAACAACTGCCAGTACAAAAAGAGTTGGCAAAATAATTTCCCCCCTCAAGCAGAGTAGGGCATCTTTAAAGGCGCTTATAACCCGAGTCCTTTAGCTGGATTTGACTCTGCCAGAAAATGTACACATGACTCTGGAATTATGAACAAAAACTTACCCATTATATTCCATCGTAAATCTCGAAAGAAACAATATTAGTACCTATATATAAGAACCTTAAAACAGTAATCGTCATTTGAAAACAGGCAAAAATTTTCTATCGCTATTATCGAACTTCAACATTAACTGGGATGAAAACCTTCTAGCTGCTCTACAATCTACGTGACATATGGCATAGCTTTCTTACAACGGTGCCAAATTCTGCGTACATCGTTTTTGTGAGATATCAGGGCAGTCAAGAAGTCGTCCCAAAATTACGGTTTCAAAATGCTGGAAAGAAAAGACATCGCCAAAAGGTAGCGGAGTGAAACCACCTACAGGAAAAAGTAGTCGTCTGATTATTTTAACTAGTGCATCAAGCGCAACCCTTTTGTTGAATAAGTCATGAAAATATGTATTTGAAAACATCTTACCATCCTAACGAAAAAATTCACAATATTTCAAAATTCACAAAGTCCACGAAGTTCAAGTCCACCAAGTCCACCAAGTTTACCAAGTCCGCAAAGTCCAAGAAGTTCACTAAGTCCACATTGTCCGGGTTTGTATCCTGGATACGGCTTGGCAAAAAGAAATTATGGGTGCCTTGAAATTTTTTCTTCAGTATTAGATAGGGGAAAAACAAGGCTTCGGACAGACGGACGGACTGACACACAGACGGCTCTCTTATTATAGTATAGATTATTCTTCGTGCCGGGACAGAGCTAATATGCCAAGATAAAAACGACGGAGACTATCATCATCATCAGATGAATGCCACACTGTTTAAAGAATGGTTTCAAAAGCAACTGCTTCAAAATTTTTCACCTAACTCGGTAGGTAATTGTCATGGACGAGGTATCTTATCACTCTGCACAGCTTGAAAGAAGGCCAACTACATACATAATGGAGGAAATCACATTTAACTCCAGAAAACGCTACAAAAGCACAGTTGCAGGAGTTTGCAAAGAAAATGACTGAAACGACTACATACGTAATTGACGAAATTACAGAAGAAGCAGAGCATCGGGTTTTGAGATTTTACGGTACCTCCTTACCATTTTCATTACCATCCAACTCAGCTCACGTGGGAGCAGGTGAAGACTGTCACGTAGCCAAAAAATAACACGTTTAAATTAATTAATGGGTGACCTTAGAGTTCTGGTGAAAGAACCTCTCAGTCTCATAACACCGCGTAATTGGATAGAAGTAGTGCGACATGCAGAACAATAATTGCAACATGAAGATGGTAAATGAGACATAACAGCAGAAAAGTTCGTTGAATCATTCGTAATCAATATAACAGAGTCTTTTGATTCAGAATGCAGCCATTAACTAGAGCAATGTGAAATCGCATACCTGCGCCAAGCAACGGAATGGTAGCAAAAAATTCAAATTTGCTCTGAAACCATAATTTTCTTTGTACAAACTTCAAAAGCTTATCATTTGTATCTTTTGAAAGTTGTAACAGCTTGTGGAATTTTCTTGAAGATCCGTGCATAACTTTTTGAGTTATACTGCTAACAAACGTTATGACAAACATAAGTCAAACATACAAAAGAACCAACCGATCTGCAACAAAATTTGACCATATATGTCTTTCACCATTATTAACAACCTCTATATATTTCATAATCATTAATTCATTATTTTTTGAGTTATTGTGCTAACAAGCATAAAATTAAAAACAGTGACAAACGAACAAACAAACGGATCATTACAAAAATTTGGACATTTACTCTTTGTTATATACTTAACAACTCATGTTATTTTCATAAAAATCCATTCATAATTTTTTGAGTTACGGCATTGAGAAAAATGAGGCAGACAAGCAAACAAACGGATGGACATATCTTCGTCAACAGTTAATCATCTGTTTCTCCAAACATACCAAACAATCCCTGTACATTTCATCCAAATCGGTTCAGAACTATTTGAGTTATCTTGTGACAGACAGATAGACAGACACACAAACATACAGACAGATAAAAACGACGAAAACATAACCTCCACGGCCGAGGTAATTACAGTCAGTGAATAGAGGAATAGGCTTACTGAGGAAACCTCTTCGAAAAACGAGGCATGACTTTTACTTCAAAGTGGAGAGAAAATAAGTCAAACCTTCATTGTTATTCAATGCACTCACACACACATATATAAATTCCTTTATGAATACACTAGGGTATCAACGTATATTTCAATAAATTCTTATATAAATATTTATATATATGTTCATCTGATAACTGATTGAATGCGCATTAATATGTGTGCAAGGTAATCATTGTATCCGCTATTACTCTTATCTATGTGCCTAATAAAACCCATACCGGTAAAATATGTGTCACATCCATTTTCAAACCTTTGTTGTCATTGTCAATTGAAAATTTTCAATATAGTCCAGCTGCAATAGGGTTCGTTTTCTATTCTTCTGATTGAAAGCACTTGCTGGATAGTTGGTGATAGTCGTGGCACCGTTACAGTCACGGCCACAGCGTAAAGCGATCGTTCATTGGCTGTAGCAGTGAGCTGTAACTTACAATCATAAGGCAGATACACTACAACCTTGTATCGTAGTTGTAAAATACAACATTGTAAGGTTTACAATATTGTAACGGTAGTAAATCCGGGCCCATGACAGCATGTGACCTGTTATGAAGATAGCTAGTAAATCAATTTGGGTAAATATTAATGGATGTTATTTCATATACAGAACAAACCACAGTTACTATTATTATTAGTATTATTATTAAATCACACTAGGCTGGCGACGTGGGAACGGAGAAACTCTATGAGGTTAATAACCCCCCACGCAACCAGCCCAGCGGATGAAGAAAACAAAAGAAAGAAAAAAAGAAGCTCCGAGATCACAGAATAGCTCTGTTTACTGATCGTTTAAAGCTGCCAATACCCGCACCAGCAAAGACAGAGCCATCAAGACCATTTCAAACATCCACACACGATGGAAAAAAGAACGGGAATGCTGGCCAGGGCGGCATCGTAACGGTTCCAAAGCAAACTCATGAAGACCACCAGGACGCCGAGTATACCCATGTCTTAAAATGCTATAAAATGCTTTTGATATATTAAGTAGTAAGAAAGTAAGGTATTACGACCTATGTTCTTGTATGTACATAGCTTCACGGACTTTTATAAGAACATCCTGTATATTAATGGGTGCTCTGAAGGCATACCGGTTTTTGTGAAGAATACCTGATGATATACAGTAGATTGCTTCCAGGAGTCGGGCAACATTTCAGCTACAATTTACGTGTTCAAGATGTGCAGTAGATATGAACCAACTATGGGAAAGACAATCATAACATTAGTATTTGAGACACTGTTCAGCGAGTGAAGAATATCATTCTCTGAATTTACTGACATTGCTTTGTTTATCGGTTGTGATTGCCATTGAAGATCACCTTCACTTTTAGAATTCTGAGGCACTTGTTTTCTGCCTTCAGAAGGGTTTCTGGAGTAGCATATTTGACATGTGCTTTTGGTAGTGACAGTTCAATTTTCAGTTTATGCTTTCTACTAATGCAGGTGATTTTATGATGGTCAGCGATGGACCGCGTGCTCCGTCAATATTTGATACCCTATGCGTGTTAGTCAGATCAGTAATGGTACTACTCTACGGCATTATTATTTCTCCTTCATGCACCAACTGATAGAGGTAGAGGTACTGAATTAGCCGAATCATGCTGCCACTATCATTTGTGATACCGTTGATAAAATCGCTGAACACATTAGAACATTGTTTTTTGTTTCAGTGAGGTGTCGGCATAATCTCTCTAAGGTAGTGTTCACACGTCCCTCATTGTAACGAGTTCAGTCAAACTGATGGACGTGGCGCGTTGATTTGATAGAAGCAGCTGTAGCAGACGATGAAGACTGCAGGAAGATGTACGTCCGTTTCCAATGTATCGCGTTATGCAAGTTTAGTAAACACAAACAATAAATACCGAATTAATTATACACAGCGTTTTCAAATTATGAACAAGGGGATAAAAATGATTTTTTTACCGTCACTTTAACGGTCAGAAATACTGTATTCCTGTTTGACACAAGAAAACTACTTGAGCTGAAAATGTTGCAAGAACACTGACGCTATCTTTGATTTGACAACGAAGCGGATTGCTGCGTGTTGATTGCACGTTATCGGTTTATCTTGACATAGATATTTTGAAAATAGGTTATTCTTATCAAATTCAGGCTATGAGATCATGGGATATGAATGTGACTTCAAACTGACGCTAAATGTAAGCGAAAATGTAAAAAAAAACTACATACATCATAACTGAACGCGTGGCGTCATTCATTTGAATGAAGTTTGCTTCTACGTGTGGCAGCTACAGTTGACAAACAGCTCGTGTTCATTTTCTTGACTGAACGCGTTACGATGAAGGACGAGTGAGCTCGCCCTAACAGTTTCGAGGCGTCGGCTGTTGCTTTCGGATGCTTGTAGACGCTGGCGACAGAAAAAATTTCAGCAACATGTGAGAAATTAAGGACGGCATAATATATTGCAAGCATATAGCAGAAAAGCTGAAATAATAAAGCTAGAATAACAAGGGAAAAAATAGAGTACCAAAGTAGGCAGTTTCATCAACCCAGAAGGACTTGGTTATACTGAAGTTACAAACTATGAGAGGATGAGAGGCTGAAAGTACAAAACTGCTCTTACTTGAAATAAGAAAATATGGCCACAGTATCATCAACACTTGAGGGTCGGTGGTCAAGTAGATCATCTTAACGTGAAAACAAACTGTGAGGGCCGGAATTTCGTCCGGTATAGTGAGGGAACCCTCTATGGTCGCAACAGCTGTGGCCACGTCCTCTACTCCTTCTTCATAGATAGAAAATCCTTTTTCTGAAAAGAATATGACTAGTAGGGTTGCAGTTACCAAGCTTATAATGCAGTAAGGGTAACGATAATGCGCACGCTTCATCCACTCATTAAGCAGTCTGTGTTTCTTAGATACTGCCCTGCCAGTTCTTTGTCTTTTTCTCCAAAAAATAAAAGAGGTAGGTTTTGCAATATGGGTTATATAATAAATATATTGGTATGACCTACTGGTTTCAATTAATCCTAATGATTTTACCTAGGGTTATCTATAACTTCAATCCTAGTTGCTACAATCTCCACTATCTCCACTTTTGATTGAGTTTCTGGCAATAATTATTGATATCCTGAGAGGCCTAAGACCAAATCCTGCAATACCTAATTCAAAATTCAGTTTTCAGTATTGAGAATCGAAGATACATATTAAAGCGTGACAAAGTGAACGAGCGTGTAGACGTACCTAGTCCTAGTGCGCTAGGTTGCCAGAATGTGACGACAGCCACTGCAGACACCGCAGCCAAGCGCCAGGGGGCGGTAGCCCTGCTTGCCATAGCCTCCCTCTGGACTCCTCGCGTTGCGCTAAGAATATACAAAGGGCGATATTTTTCTACTGCTTAGCATAGCCTTCAAACTGACGCTTAATAGACTACATATTTTAAATCACTTACCACTTTTTTAGTTTAGAGTAATTTTTGACAAGCCCTAATGGTGAATACGAGATTTGATAAACTAATAATTTTTTCGTTTGAAAGCTAGCTAAACCAAAAATATTTCAGTAAACATTTTCAGTGTTTAATTTTGCAAGAAAGAACTATCAACGTTTTATTCTAAATACAAGAAGATTTTTTATACAAAAATGGGTGCCGACGAGCGGAAAAATTAATGGGCCAAATACTATATATGGATTTCGAAATAAAACTTCATCGGCCACATTCAGTTTGGCTGAGAAAATTTTCGTCTCGCTCTTGGTTAGACAGTGGCACGCTAATTTTTTGTTTTTGCCCAAGAAAGTAATGAACTGATTAGTGCGGGAGGTCTTCGAATTTCACGAAGCGATAGCATTTTTTTTTATTTGTTAAGATTACTGCACTTTAAGGATTTGCCCCTAATTAATCTTCGAGTTATTCAGAAAATTTCTCTCACCTGAAGGTGGAAATATCTCCCAGCGATAGCAGTCGTTATTTCAGGTCTCAACCGAAGGGTACAAGAATATTCGCCACACAAAACTTGCGAACAGGTTCAGCGTCCTTATATTCCGGAGATGATGTCGGCTGGCATTTGCCATCATTCCATTCGTCAACATTCATTTCTTGATTGATACCATGGACGACAATAAAAATATCCACTCCGACGTCAAGAAACCTGGCGATTTGCTTCAATATTTCAAATTTAACGTGCGGCTTCTGAAGAGTCAAACACAGCATTATGTTGTAAAGAGAAGACTCGTATTGATGGACGTCAACACCTCTGCATTCGCTTCAATTTATGAGCACATCACTCATCAAAACAGAACCTCCAGTCTCTGACTTCTAACATTTGATTTCATATATATAAAGCATGATATATTTTATGGACATTTTACGTGGCAATGCCAGTATATATACTTATCAACATCACCGATTCCTTAACTTATGGCTGACCTGCCAACTTGTTTATTGACCTAGCAAAATTATGGAAAGATTGAAATTTTTATGACACAAATCAACCTATTAATCTTGTTCAGCATAACATACTTGCCTTGTGCCAGATACACTCGTATTCTGAATATTGTACACTACATAAAGATATACCTTTTTATTGGCACCATTGTTATTTTCATTACTCGCTTTTTATAGTGTTTTTTGTTTTACTTTAGTGCGCTTGATCGTCATTTCCATCTATATTTTCTGTACTAATTTGTATCGGTAACAATCCTAAATAGTAAAAAATATAAAAATTAGAGGTAAATTAGAAACGGTAATGAAAATTACATTGAATGCTCGATTTCTAGGAATATCTGAGAACAGTCTCAGATGAGCCTAGAAAAAAGTACACAGAATTAAGCTCCCTGACAATTGTTGAACAGAGACCATCTCCACTATAAGTATTGCACGAATTCATAGTTCAGTTGTGGAACAGAAACTTGTGGTACACACGGATATGCGACCTGCGTTATCATGGCTTCTAATGACGCTATAATTCAATCTAATGATCGATGTACACGATAGTCTTTTCAACGTGTTCACTCATCCAACTTGTCCAAATGAGCTACTGTGCCGCAGCAACAGCAGAAAAGTACGCAGTTTTCAGAGTTTTATAGCACTCCAACTTTGAAAAGCTATTGGTAACTTGCCTATAAAAAAATAGTCTGACCATTTTATGAAGGCGGTTCGGTCGTGGACAAATTCCCAATTTTTGCATTTTGGACGTGTTCTGAGTCCAAAAATCGGGTATATTGGATTAGGCCTATCCAGGAAGAGAAAAACGTAACGGCAGGACTCACGAGAAACTAACATCAAAAAGTGACGTCATCAATGACGTCAACATCGACAAACACTCTGGCTGAGGAGCCCATGAGTATTTTATCAATTTCATCGCTTAAAGATATGAATAAACGAAGAGGATATATAGTAATTGAACAATAAACAAGTATCAACAGAAAATTGCAGTGCAGACTTGTGAAATCTTTCACAGCGCTTTAGGCAAAATCCGGGCCGGTATGGCCCCCTGATTTATTTTTTCGAAGTGAAGCCTTATTTACACTGTTACAATGCTCTTCACAGAACGTATCACCATGTTTGTTGCACTTAATTCATACAATCTCCCGCTCCTGACTGGCCAGCTATTTGAGTTGCACATATGCACATAACACAGTAAAATGATTGTGAAGTACAGCAAGTTTGAGCAATAACTATTCCAATGGTTTCTCTGGCGTCAAGAATATAACACTCTTACATTTTTAGTTAGTACTAGACGATCGACCCGTGACCCGCTGGGTCGTCATCACGATCATCTTGTCTGTCTTTCGTGCCCACTTTGCTTCCTTCCCACCTTTCATTCCTACTGATCTTTCGTCCATTTTTTCTTACTCTTCTTTCCCGACTTTCTGTTCCCACGCGCATTGATTCTGTGTGGGAACACCCTCGTGCATGTGTTCCACGTGTCTATCGTCACACTATGTGCCTTTTCATTCTTCCTCTGTGACATCACCTTTGTTGTGGAAACGGAGACTTAAACGTCTGAATCTAATATAATCTGATACTAATCTAATCTAATACTGAGAATGACCGTCGTGTGTTTATAAATATATGTACATATATATTTATATGTTTGGTGTCACGCTCTTAACGAAATAGATAGGCGGAATTTAGTCCAGGTTGGAGGCCCTGGTTGTCATCTCAAGCTCCATTGAAAGTGATGGGCAGAAAATAGGCCGGGTTGCAGAAGATGGCAAACGTATCTTAAGCAGGGACAGTTGAAATTCCAACAATGAAGACATCGCAGGCTTAG
>LQNS02278183.1:8778549-8790619 GCA_001587735.2 Parhyale hawaiensis | reverse complement strand
ATGAGCTAGGGGTGCTACTTTCAAACCAGGTCTCTGAAAGGCAGAGAACATCTATATCGTTTTCCGCCAGTAATAGTTTGATCTTGTCATGCTTGACATTAGCAAAGCAGCTTTGTGATTAACGGACAGACAGCTCTCCTATCTAATACTAAGAATGACCGTCGTATGTTTATATATTTATGTTTTTATATATTTTTTTATAGGTTTCATGTCACGCGCTTAACGAAATAGATAGGCAAAAATTAGCTCTGGGCTTCCTGGTTCCAACAGTGTATTCATCTGCTTGGAGACTGTGGTCATCCTGCTAAGCTTCACACGAAACTGATAGATAGAAAATATTCCAGGTAGCAGATGATGGCACTCGAACAGTTTATCTGAATTCCGGTCTTTCTTTGACTACGTTAAAGTCCACTCGATGTAGATGCATACGGCTTCTCTAAACAATCTCTTCCATCGTGATGTGTACTTTCTTCTGAGATTTACATCATCCAAATTTCAGCTGGTACTCTTATTTTCTTAATTATCGTGGCAACTGGTAAGATATTCTTGAGCGGTCAGCAGGCACGCAAAAACCACGATGATTTCTCGGCAGCAAATAATTTTCTTCACTTATTTTAGGTTCTTCTTTCAACAGAACGAGTTTTCTATTGAGGAAAAAAATTTTCTGAGTCTGAGTTATATGCCACCCTCGAGTATCTTGTATACAGAGCTCCGTACTGATTAGAAGCAATATCGACTGCGGGCAAAAAAAAAAAAAAAACGTCGCTTTTTTGCGTATCACCGAAAGAAGCTGGGTGTTGTTCAGCCTTGCACGCTTATTTGTATGGTTCCCTAATTCAAATTGGCAGTGTCGCAGCGCTCTACACAAGGAAGTTAATAAAAGCCTTACATGTATAGAAGGGAGCTCAACGGTCTACCCTAAATAGGTAATAACCTGAGAAATCATAAAGTACATGTCCCGTCAACACGCGGTACTACCCAGACAGGGAGCTCCCTTTCATAGATGTAAGACTCTGCCTTTATATCTTTGCGATGATGCTACAGGCAACACAAGACGGATCTTCACAAGTATTTCGCTGTCATTATTGACAGCGGGGGCACTCTAGTTATAGTTTAGATTACTATTGCAGATACCGAGAATAGTTTTTATCCTACCGCTATAGTTATAGTTGGCTGCGTTCTACTTTTGTTGTAGTTCTGACGACGAGTTGATGTCAGAGTTATTTTAGAATTCGGGATAATTCACAAAAGCTGTTTTGACTATAATGGGTAGAAATACAGCAATTGACGTAGAGGTAATGAATTGTTTATAGAAGTTGTGTCTTTCATATATAAATATACCTGACGACGATCAACGTATAGTTGTTCGAAAGCTTGGGCAGTAAAACTTACAACTGAGAAGATATTCTTACTACTTGCAAATATGAATCCCTAGTGTCCAATATTTCAACTTAATTACATACCAAGAAAAAGTTGCCTTTTTAGTGTATTTTGTAAACTTTTTCCAACTGGATTTGCCTGTCTTTTTTTTGCCGCTTTCGTTTTGGAAACCATGTCAGTGGTCCCAGAACGAAAACAACATCGTGCAACAACAATAATAAGCACAATCAGCGATCCTGACTGCAGTCCGTTGCATCGTATCTCAATTTTCGAGCTGGGCTTCCTTGCCATGCTTCCCTCTCCACCAGCCCAACATCCAGCCACACTAATCTTTACTGCAGGAGCGAGTGCCAGACTTTAGTACTTCAGTGAGTCAGAGCACGACAGGCAGTAGGGTGCGGATTTTATCAGTAATCCATCTAGAGCTAAGCGAAACTGGGGAAAAAATGAGGACGTATAAAAGTTAGGGAAATTACAACTGTGGTATGTATAACTAAGCACTCTGAGAGCGCATACATCCGCCAAGCAGGGCGACGTTCACAAAAAATTCAAATTAGTTCTGAAATCGTCACTTCGTTTTTTGTCAGCACCAAAATGTGGATGATTGTGCCTCTTGACAGTAACAACAGCTTGTGTAATTTTGTTGAAGATCCGTTCATAAATTTTCGAGTTAAGTAGCTGACACACATTCAGATAAACATTAGTCAAACACACAAACAGACTATACCAATCATCACCAAAATTTGATCAGTTAAGTTTTTTAAAATTTCTAAAAATTCCTGTAAAACTCCTAAAGATCCGTTCACAACTTTCTGAGTTATTTGCTAACAAATATCAAATAGAGACAAGCAAACGAACAAGCAGATCATCACAAAAAATTTGGTCATTACTCTTTTGTGATATGCCTAAAAACTCATGTTAATGTTATAAAAACCCGTTTATAACTTTATGGGTTATAGTAATAAGAAAAAAAGCAGACAAACAATCGGTTAAACGAATCTTGACTAAAAGTAAATCATCTGTTAATTTTTACATGCCTAATAATCCCAGTAAACTTCGTAAGGATCCATCCATAACTTTTTGAGTTATCTTGATAACAGATAAACACAGAGGCAGACAAAGAAGCAGACAGAGAAACTCGGCAAAGGCATAACCTCCTTGGCGGCGGTAATACAAGAGAGCTCAGTCTCGAAAAAAAAAAAGAAAAAGTAAATAAGAACAATTCTGAGGAATATAAGAATATTTTCAAAGTATTAAATTACCTGCTACTGTGCTTTTATTTTACCGAATACATTGAATTTGTATTATTAGCCACTGTATTAAGTGTCCATAGCGACGTGACTTTCCCCTCTTGAGGGATCATACAAGGATATGTTCAACTAATCCGCAATTACGGAGATGATTTGATTTGATACTAACTTCGATCGAGAGCGTTGGGTTCGTCATTTGAATTTAGTGTCTGACTTTAGATCGGAAGAATTTTTACTGGAGATGACATTCATCCAAATATGTACAATTTAAATTTTGCACAAATAGAAACCTATACTAAAAACGCTGTAAAAGATAGACGATTTTTTTCAGCAAGAATGAGACTAAATAATTTATCTGCTCTGTTTATCAGTACACTTAATAGATTGATACAGTGAATTATTTTTTCCCGTTGATTCTTCATAAGTGTAGCAGAACTTATAGCCAAGCTAAAATTTAGAAACTAATTCAATTTTCATCCAAAGCAGGAAAGTTGAAAGTGGAAAATATTGGCCTGCATTGAGATCAATGCCCGTGCAATTTAACTTTATAGAGCTCCTCGGGATTTGAAGTTCGCTTTACGAACTTTGGACAGAGCCTTGCCGGCAAATTCTCTAGCAGGAACATTTCATAAAAATCAGGATCAAGAACTAAACATCAACACACTTTGAGAAGTATTAATACTTTCCAATATATGTAAGTAGCTGGAGACAAGTTTAACTTGAACTGGAGTCTTCAGGAGTCGTACAGTAACCATTGCCAACGGAGGCTACCACAACCTAAAAAAAAAAAAATTGTCTACTAGCTATATCCATAATTTGGTTATGGGAGCGCGTTGTAAGTTAAACGACAAAATTCTGTATTAAACATAATATCGTATATGAAACTGTGAGTAAGTAAGCTTATTTATTTACTTACAGAATTTATTCGTTGTTCATCACTATTAGTTTTCCCCCTTAGCTGAAATGGATGTTGTTGATCGGTTACCAGCTTCATCGTACCATATACTGCAATCAACGTTACAGCTTTTGTGATCATATGGCAATTTTTGAGCTGCAAGGTCACCAGTGTAGCACAGGTAACCCTGAGGTTGTTGATACAACACGCCCCAGCTTACAACACCCGCTGTACAGAGTCTAGCATACTTGGCATATAAATGCAAAAGAAGTTTGCACCCTCGGTCTTAATATGAAATTGCGTGGAGAGCTGAATTGCCGCCAGAATAAATCTTAAATTGACCAATGACTATTATTGCAATTACATAGAATAATAAACGTTTTAGTTCTCTTTCAAGATGATTTTGAGTTTCAATGGGCATCAAAAAACTATTTTGAAAATATTCATTTTCCACACCAGGTTTAGACTCTAGTCTGTGAGTGTCCCGAAATCCTTAATGTCGATGTCACTGACATACTACGAATCGTCAATAAATATTGATATCGCGCGATGAATTATCTCAAACTTTTGCAAAAATATCTTTACACAGCTATCTGTCTTATTTCTTAATTTACATGCCTTAACATAAACTTCCTTTGTTTTATTGCTGGATGCACTATGTAGTCCTCTGACGTTTTTAAGCAAATGTACAGCGACGAAATAACTTTGTATTCTATATGCTTCACAATAATCTCCAAGTATCCTAACCTATTTGCCGTAAACAGGCTGCATCACACTGGGGTTAAACAGGCTGCATCACACTGGGGATAAACAGGCTGCATCACACTGGGGTTAAACAAGCTGCATCACACTGGCGTTAAACAGTCTGCATCACACTGGGGTTAAACAGGCTGCATCACACTTAGGTTAAACAGGCTGCATCACACTGGGGATAAACAGGCTGCATCACACTGGGGTTAAACACCCTGCATCACACTGGGGTTAAACAGGCTGCATCACACTGGGGTTAAACAGGCTGCATCACACTGAAGTATTCGCAAGAAATCTTGTATAAAATCACGTGTTTTCATTGGCGAGTAAACAAGGTTATGCTTTCTTGCTTGGTAGAATTTCGCATCTAAACTCAGTTTCTCTAGTAAAACAGCACCTTATGGTTTCATTCCATTAGGTTCATGCGGTTTATCGTATCGCACGACCACAAGTCTCGCGCTGCAGTGACCAGTACCAGTGCCGTAAATTTCGAAACTGCTGGCTCTCCGTCGCTTTATGATACTGGAATAGAAATATTAGACAAGAGCAGAGACATGACATAGTCTCGTTTTTGGAGCCCGTGTTGATGCGTTTGGAACCCGTGTTGAAATGCTTGGCGCCTGTGTTGAAGCAATTGGAGCCTGAGTTGAAACTTTCAGCCCGTATGTTATAATGTTCAGATCATGTGTTGAAGCGTCAAGAATGATGACTTCACAAAAATGACTCATTCCTAACTCTGATAATGGCTAATATGCTTACTTTTTGCAAGTACAATGCAAGTATTAAAATGAGCTACTGGACAGACAATAAAGATAAATTATGAAAAACAGTATTGAATTTGAAACCGTCTAAAGCCTAATGTGTTTACATCCAATATCTTGAATTCAATCTAAAGTGACGAATCGAAGACCTGTTCATCTGTCCTCGCCCAATTTAGACTTCTTTTAAATAAATGTGAATTGACAGATTTTGTCCAAATTGCATCTTTGTCAAAAGAAAGTGTACGCGAAGGAAGTCTTCAATATGCCCAACCTTTGAACCTTCTACTTCGAAATGTAGACACACAAGAGATATGGTCAGTAGGTGATTTAATATCATGATCAGACAAAGTAAGGTTTTTTCCTTATAGCGATGACACACGCTAGTCAAAAGAACGAGTATCGTCATCTTTTCGTCCGAACGTTACTTTGAACTATTGCAAACATACCTTTGAGAGTGGTGAAAAATGGTGTAAAAATCTTTACCGTCTGTTCAGTTGGCTCCGCAAGTGCCGTTAGTTAACTTTCGGACCCATCTTTAATTATATCCAAAGGGATTTATAACTGAAAATTTTTGCAAGTGTGTGCTATTTAAATGGACACACCATCACATTCTGACGAAAAGATGACGATACTCGTTCTTTTGACTAGCGTGTGGCATCGGCATTAGTGGGTCTCTCCGTTGCCATCTGAAGGATTAGATGGCAGAAAATTCATATGGTGAACACAAAGGAGAAAGATCGATCATCAACACTGTAGGTGATGGTGGCACGATTTGGTAAGACGAGTGTCGTCTTGCAACGAAAGTTTAAAGACAACTATTAGCTGTTATAAAATTCTGTTTTGCCACAAAGCTAATTGAACTTTTCTGCCATTGAAACACTTTATAATAATGAGTTTAGATCTGTTGTTTTCACAAAATAACTAATATTTGTTATTGTTTGTTTGCGTTGCATCACACCAATTAAACTTTGGCTGCTAGGCGCCTAACTTTCGCTAGCCTCGGCATGATAGTCAAACATTTTCACTGCAGCAGACTACTTCTTTTTGGTTCATCTCCTATTACTTAAGTAAGTGTCTGCACATTACTGGCAACTGAGCGCAGACTACGGCCTTTCTCGTTCTAGGAGAATGAATTTCACGTGCTTCTGTAACTCAATTAGGCCGATACAACAGTGGCAAACAAGGCAACATTTTTTTTCTTAAATTATTGACAGCATCGCTCCTGCTGCTCTTTATCTGTCTGGTTTAAAAATATTTGTGTTTAGAAACGGCACGCAGATTTGTTTGCATGCTTCAGTCTCGGGAAGAAGAAGACACGCTCTCTCTTTGTCCTTCTATAGAGATCAAGACAAGGTTCCGAGCGAATATGATAAATATTTGTCAAGGGATTTCAGGGGAGAACATATGAGCAGAAGTGCGGTGCATATAAGCTCTTAGTTGGCCGGCGAGATTACGATCACGTATACTGTCGTGCAATATATTCCTATCGCGAAACAAAAGTAAAAAAGTTAATAAAAATAAAAGGAATTTACCAATATACACTTATTATCTAAAGGTGGATTCACAGAACGCTACAAATAATTTGTTATCACCCTTTTAACACAATTTTTGGAAGCTTACAAAAACCTTCGATAAAATGTTAGCCGTGGAATCCTTTGGGGTAGCAAGCGTCACTGGTAATGTTTTAGCATTTTTCGGTAATTACATGCAGTGAATTTAGAAAGCTTTGCGCATTTCACGCCTACACGGAAATGCTTTCAGACGTGATAACGGAAACCTTTCACGTTAATATCGTCTGAGCGAGTTTCAGTCTCTCAAATGAAAACAAATGACGTCATAACTTAGATTAGCCGAGTTACAACCTAGATTTTTTGAGGCTGTGAGCCTTGCTTTTTGTGTCATCGTATCTCGCTTCGGCATCGTCGTTTGGACTATGATTGCGACACGATTTGCGATTGGCTGGGTCACCGGTGCAGCACCGGTAATCCAGAAACGGTGATTATAACACACCTCTGAATCAAACTTTAGATATTCAATACTTTACCATTCATGTATAGCAATCAATATACAGAGCTGCAGCTAGCATATGTAGCTGTCTTTAGATATATGAAGTTCATGTTTGTGCCTTATTGTTTAGACACCATAAAGCTTATGACCAGGATACATTCGTTGCAGTCATTGTTAACTTCCGGGCATCTTAGTATTTCGAAAATACAATTAATTCAGCAATTGGGTAATTCCCACACTTAGTACCTGACCCACTACAACGCAGGAGCCTTTCGGTAGCACCCGCACACACATGTTTTCTGCCGGCAGCGTGGGAAATTTACACCTACAAGGCGAATGTTTGCAGAACATGTATATCACGGAGAGGCCAATTATTCTTGTGTATGTTCTATAGGCTCAGAGGCTCGGTGCTTGGCACAGAAGTAGTGCGAAGAAAATAGAAGGGACTGACAAGCTGGAGCATCTCTACACGGAAGCAATCTGCTCGCGTATAGTTGTTAGAACCTGCATGACATTGTGCTGACGGGGCAGAGGGTGAGTTTTCCAGCTCCGAAGTACTCACTTACTCAGGTAGAATACCTTCGTGAGTCAACACAGTAAACCTTCGATAATTGAAAAATCCTTTCTGTATGGAAGCAAACTCGGATTATTTATAGCACAAATATATTTCTGCTACTAAATTCACTATATTTATAGGTAAGCGGATGACAGTGGAGGCAACGTTGCCTGCGGTGTCGGAGAAAGTAACTCAATTCTGAAGTCCAATCTCATCCTCGAAAAACTGAGGCGGCGCCTGCGACGCAGAAGACGCGGCGCAAAAACCTCGCCAAACAAATGAAGCTCTTAGGGAGACAGATTGTTGGAGGCAGCTCTGTACACGGTGATACCTGCAACACTTGCACACTTTTGTGTATCTTGGGTTGATACTTGGACACTTTTTTCAGCCAGGAATCTATAGTTTGACACCTGCGCACTCTTTTTACGCCGCTTGTGTATCTTGGGTCGATATCGGAACACATTTGTCAACTAGAAAGTCCAAGACCATCACCTGCGGTAGAGCAAATTTCAATGCTGTCATTTTTGATGGCCACCTTACTCTAGAGTTTTGGCATTTTTCACATCTAGGTTAACCCACCTGACTCTCTGGAAAATATTATGAACTTGCTCAACTCCTTCTCCCTCTTTTTGGGTGGACAGATAAACAAAGAAATATAGGTACTTAAATCTTCAACGAAAACATTATCACCGCTCTTAGCTTCGCTCGCCTTTGATAACCATACCACTGTTCGGAACACGTGCCTAGGCACATTAAGTATTACTATTACTGTTATTAAAACACTACATATCTGCGTCAAAAGTACAGGTCGATCAAAATGAGTCCCAGAGTAACTCCAAGACCTCCGGCATGATGCCTTTTTTAATTGTCATACATTTGACACCCAATCCCATTTTGAGTTTGCTGGGACTGCAGCACAAACCAGTGCATGTGTATTTTGGAGTTAAGATGAGAGTTCAAGATGGTTTAGTCTTTTTACCGCCAACAACGGATACGGCAGCTGTCTCATGTTGCTGTATTTAATTAAGTATACATACGCAACGTATGCAACATCATTACAGCTCAATCGGAAAATTATAGGCATTTATCCGATGTTATCCGATACCTTTCACTATTTTCCAATAGATGGCCGAAAAATGCCTATATATTTTCTATTGGGAACATAAAACAGCTGTAGACAAAAACTAGACATCACCCATTCTGTGGGTGGAGTAGGGTGCGGCTGCGGTACAAGCTAGTTACAGACATTCTCCCTCACACACGCCACCCATACACATCACTCATCACACTCACCACTAAGCTCCATACAGAGGCTGCTACACAAGACCGATGGTGGAAGTTCGCTAATTACGCTCTGCTGCTGCCAGAACGAGGCAGAAGCTGATCCTCCGCCAACGCTCTCCTCCCTGCTGTCGGTCTCGTGGGCAGCTTCCGTCGGCCTAAGAGATTTCTAAGTATTTTGTCAGTCAATATATTTGTTGGAACACATGCAGGGTGTGCAGATACACTCTGCACTCTGCGGGTAAAACTCACGATGAATGTTGATATGGTACTTAAGCATTATTCATGGGTTAAGCGTACATGTGATCGCATGATCATTCATCGGCATCGACTTTCGGTCGTGTTGGCCTGCAGGCGTTTAAGTCAACTGTTAATGGTTTTTTGTTGAATTTTCTTTGGCGGCATTTCGGGCTTCCCGGTGTTGCATGCTTCATTTGGGTTGTACTACCAGTCCGTGGCAGCCCGAGCGTGAAGCTCTAATAGTTAATAACAGAGTATTGCGCCAGCTATGTTCGACTTGTATGGCAGGAACAACGTATGTATAAGATGATACAGCTCGAAAGTGAATAGTTATTGCTTAAGTTAACATATTGAGTAAACGTCCATCCTGAAATGTTTTGATACGCAACTTAGTTGTTTTGTATCAAGCCAGTTGTGTATTCAATACGGCATTTTGTCGATTTACAAGTAATCAATTTCTTTTACGCATACTGTCGTATTCAGTCTATTTAATTGCTTATTTAACCTTTTTCTTATTATTGTTATTATTAAATTACACCAGACTGGCGACGTGGGAACGGAGAAACTCCATGAGGTTAACAAACCCCCACGCAACCAGCCTAGCGGGTGAAGAAAACAAAGGAATGAGAAAAAAAAATCCAAGATCACAGAATAGCTCTGATTACAGATCGTTTAAAGCTGCCAATACCCGCACCAGCAAAGACAGAGCCATCAAGACCATTCCAAACATCCACACACAATGGAAAAAAAGAACGGAATATGTACTGGCCCTAACGGTTCCAAGGCTAACTCATGAAGAGCACCAGTACGCCGAGTATATCTCACCCGAACAAATGGATCCGGAAGAAACTCAGACAGTGGATGACTGGGACAGTTATAGATTTTATATAAAAAACAGACCCCACCGAATTAATTTGTCTCACTCGTAGGAACAGCGCTAGATATATGAAGTGCAACATACACCTAACGAACTGAAAGAAAGAGTTAAGTACATCTATTTCAGTGTTCCACAACTCCTAGTTTCTTGCAATGACTTATCGTAAATGACTTTTAAGGTGGCAGTTTAATTTGGTCTGCTGTAATTCTTTTACTTCTACCAATTTTCTTTTTTAAGCTTCTGTTCGTTCTATTGCAGCGAGCAGTAGCGTAAGTTTTTTGTCTTTTTTTTTTGCAACTGTTTTTGGAATTTTATCCTGTATTTTGCGGATGTATGCGACTGGTGGAAAATGTTTCTCGAAAGCAAACTTTTTAGAATTCATTGTAGCGAAACTCGACCCTCGAGTGCATTCCAAGTGGCAGAGGATCCCGGCGTGTCCGCCCCACTCCTGCAGAAGCAGAAATATTGCGCCGAGCACTCGAATGTTCCCAGCTTGCTGAGATCGAGCAGTAAACAGATGGATAGAAGGTAGAATCAGATAACTCTCTTGGCAGAATCAGATAACTCTCTTGGCAGAATCAGATAACTTTTTTGGATTTGAGGAGAATTCTGAAAAAAATTGCTTTAGGGAAGACTTTTCAAAAAATTTGCTACCATCCATCAGAAGAGAACACAAATTTCGAGTTCAGAGTTGATATTAAGTGTTTATCGCAACTTTTTTATCTTACAGTGTTCAAGAAAAACTTTTGTTAAATCATATAAGAAACAGAGCAACATGAAAAGATTCCAACTTCATTCGTCTTTTATTCTTAGTATATTTGAAGTAGTCAGTGCGGAAACATTGGTTACATTGAATAATGAAGCGCATAGAAATTTTAAAAAGCCATGAGCAGTGTAGGCTATAAGTATTCGATATTTCATGAGACTATCACCTGCACCTTTGATGAGAAGTTCCAGCCCATTTTGCAAATCTCCAAATGTATGTGTCTGAATATTGCTAATCTATAGAACAAAATCTTGATAAGAAATACAAACGATCTACGAATACATTTTGTTGTCATCACTTATTTTACTGAGAATATTTCTTGACAAGAAGATTGAAGAAGCTACAAAACACTTTCTTAATCGACTTTGGTTTTGCTACGAACAGTTTATCAGAAGTTTATCAGAAAAAGCTTTAAAAGCATTTTTTAACTCATCGCTGAGAACACTTCCTAAAGAAAAGAGGCCAATAAATATAATGTTAAGGTTCTCACCCTCGTCAGGTGAGTGGCTTGTTAGCGATAATTTCGGCCGACTCGCTTTTCCTTCTTTCGTTTGTCTCAAGTTATGACCTGTCAAACTGCAGTCAACAGCATTGTCACTTCTGCATTGTCATCGTGTGACGTGCTTAGCTCCACCTGGGCTTCATCCGAAGATCATCAAAGAACCAACGCTCGCAAACATACGAAAATTCCCGTATATCCTACTGAAAAATGCCCTCTCCACGCGAAGAAAACTTTCAGTCTTTCCCTCTTCAGTCCTCGGAACTTGAGGAGCGCATTCCAAGTGGCGGCAGATCGCACTCACTTACGGACGCTGCCATCTCCTCTCTATTTCCGCAGCTGCGGACTCTGCGTCTCTAAAGAGGAACCTCCGCAACGCTCGCTCATGATGGGGAGCGGCGTTATGGGCTTTTTTACTACTGCAACTACAACAAATCAGTCTTTTTACTGCCTGTGAACGGCAAGACGGTTTACTTCACTCACGGCTTAAATGAAACTCGTTAAAGCGCGACCTCACGGTTTCTTGGCCGCCAAAATTTGGTCACAACTGGGCATTTTGTACTTACAGAAGTGGTTCTTGCGTGAAGGGTAACAAATGTGCCGTGGATTTTAATTCATTTCAGAAAATGAAAAAAATAGAACGCACAGTATACTGAATTGGTAATGTATCTCATAAGCTTTATAATCTAGTTTAATACAGTAAACTCTCTCTATAACGGACACCTCGGGGGGAGCCTCAGAAATTTTTCGTCCGTTATAAGGAGATTTCCGGTTTAGAGAGAGATCCCTATATAACGGACGTTTCTCG
>LQNS02278183.1:8738545-8769782 GCA_001587735.2 Parhyale hawaiensis | reverse complement strand
CATGGCTCCCTCATTGCTGTTTCATCAGACATTTTAGACAATTTCTCACGTTGGTCCGCTTTAATCCTGCCACCATCTCCGCAGCACACCAATTTCGCCCCTTTGTGCCCATGGGTGTCGTGTTGTAAATATTGGACAGTAGAGCTTTACCTAGAGCTCAACTTTATCCACTCTTGGTGCTGCTGCTGGACTTAACAGCGCCCTCTGGTGCTTGCCAAATGTGGGGGCGTGCACCAGTTTCCCTTGGGCACTTTTCACAGTTGCTCTTGCAAAACCATTTGGCTACTTACTGTTGATAAGAGAAAGATAATGCAATTCGGCGAAATGATTCTTCAGTATTGTATTACTCCAACAGTTAAGCATTTATTTAAGAAATAAATGTCATACTCTCCGGCAGCAAATTCGAGACGTACAAAATCGACATAGCAATAATCGCAGACAAAGCAACCGTAGCTGTGCATCACCAAAATAAGTGTACTGATTACGTAGTGACACCCTCAGAAGTTGACTATAAATAATTATAGCAATGCTGTACCCGTTCAAAACATCTTGGCCCTCTGGCGGTTGCTTTCTAAAACAAATTTAATTTCTGCCAGCACCAGAGCGAGCTCGGTAGTCTTTGTAAGGAAATCGTTTTGCACGGTTCACTTGATAGCCTTTCTCAGTGAAGGTCTAGATATGCTATGGAGTGTATCGTCGGTGTGTGTTCCTCTGGTCTTGAGCGAGTCAATGGAAATCGTTTTCATTACGAACCTGACAACCTTAAGAAATTTTCCCCAAGTAAAAATTTTAAAACTGTCGCATACATTGTGCTTAAAAGCAGAATTTTCAGTTTGTATGATAGTGGAAGTATTTATTAAGTTTGTTGTTACTAATGCATAAAGCTTTAAGCGGTGCTTACGCGTAAATTTACATGAACTAAAACAGTTGCAGGTGGGGTAACAACTGAAATATTCGCAACGAGAATTTTATTATATGCTGTATAGTGTAAACTTTTAGCAAGAGGTTACTTTTTTCAGCTTGCAAAACATTCGTAAGGTTGAGCGACAAAAATTTGAGAGGAAGTAAACTTTTTTCTCAGGAAGCTCATGCAAGAGCTTCGTATGTTGTATCATGAACTCAATATTGCCATTTTGTAAATTCTTACGATGCAATGATATGGAATGAACCTGTAGCTCGTACAATATATTTTTTCCTGCAGCATTTTCATGTTAGTAAAAAAGCACTCGCACATATATTTATAGATACAAAGAGAAAAGTTGGTTCGAGCCGTCGGTATCGTAAGGAAATTTAAGTACCTACGTTAACATTACATTTATGACAAAAATTTTATTACCTGCAAAATATATCCTTGAACTTTTTCATGATCATAAGCTTCAAATTGCCATAGTTTATTTTGCAAAACCCCCAAAATAGCGATCGCCATATATTATATATATGCTGAGACGATTGGTCGCCGTTAAAAGTGTTATTAAACCTCTAGGTACGTGCTTTCATCCACAGTTTCACCATTAAAGGGCTGTGACTTTTTGTCTGCACGAAACTGTATTCTCAATTAATGTTTAATTTTTTTCTATTTCTCTTCTGAAGTTTATCTATGTCGATCTTCATTTGATAGCCGTTACACTTCATGTTTTTATTGTATTAGCGTTTACGTTTTGCAATGTCTAGCGGTAGATATATAACCGCTTTTATTTTTACACGCACTGCATTGAGACGCATTGGAAGTATGAAAAAATGGTATCATACTGATTCCCGTGAGAGTGTAACAAGCTGGATATTAGTTTTGTCGTTGATTACATTACCTGTATACTGGCAGGTCTATTCCTTGCATGTGACTTGAAAAGCCAATTCAATAATTTTAAGGAACGCAAATTCATAAGCATAAGCCATCAGGGAGAAACAAAATTAATTACATATATACATTTTTGTTTTCATTGTAGTGTCCTAAAATGGGGTGATTGACTTCAATGGATGACCATAAAAGTAAAGTCAATCTGACCTCAAACCCACCTGGAAGATCCACATGTGCAGGTTGTGCTGCAGACATGTCTGATCTGATCCAGAGCAGCGTTCATCTGCAATCAACCCCAGATTTTCAACGTTATGGCGGGCGAAAGCCTCATTGATAACAAATGCGACCCCCCATCATCCACTTTTTTGTTAAGTTAGTGCCCTCAGAGGAGATTTTGAAAATCATAAACGCTGACTCTGTAACCCCAATCCCCATCAAACTTACCGCCTGGCAATTTAAGGGACGAACCTGTGACACTGAGGCCGATATCTAGCTCCATATTCACTCTACAACTACGGGTATTGTGTTATAACTGGTAACAACTTCTATTGCTTCACCACGAATAGTTTTTTCTTGATTAAAGTCTTTCAAAAATTTGGCTGAGGCTTCATCAAATCAGACGTTTAAAGATTATTGCATTTGATCGTCGTCGCGAAATCCGGCGCTTTGTCCAAAAGCTAAAGAAGGAAGATCNGAAGAGCCTTCCGTCTATGGCGCCGTAGCGCAGAGAATCTTTGGTTGACTGCAGCCGTGCACCTCTTAGGGCCCTTGAGATAATTATCTGCAGCATGAACCAATACATTCAGGTTTCGTAGTTGGGGTGGGAAGTCAAAGGGACCTTAACTTATTTACCCACTTATAATTTCGAGTATTGTGTAGTCCATGCGATTATAAACGTAGTGTTGATTTTGTTAGTTAACCCATTAAACTATTAGTTTCAAATGTGCTACTGAATCTCTATAACATCATAACATATTATTTGGTGCACATAAGGATATGTACAAGTGGCGCACAGGCCGCAGCTTAATACTAGAGTTACATTAAATACGAAGATCGGGTAATACTATCTTTACAAACTACACTGCATTACGGCTTATTGTTTGGCCCTTGTTTGGTAACAGTACGCGCTGCCATCGGCTGCCCACGTTAGATAATTTTTAACCAGGACTATTCTGCCTCTACTTCTTATATTGTTTGTCTCTTGTCGGCGTACAAGTATGAAAAAATGTCACACTGTACTGACAAGCAAATGTGAGTGCAAGGGACATGAAAGGTGAAAGGTTGCATGTAAGGAAGCACCTAAAGTGGGTTAGGGGTAACACCACAGCTTCGTCAAGAACAGGTTAAAGATATGTGAGAACATGTTTCCGCTCAAGATATCATTATTTCTGTTGGTTGTTGCTCAGCCAATCAACGGCCTGCTCAACCTCTACCTCACCAATGCTGAAGTTAGGAGAATATTAGGTAAGTGCCATATATGTTTTAGGTATTATGTGTTTTACATATTTATTTACAGAGAAGTTAGTTATGAATCCTTCGTTTTCAGTCAGTACTGGAGCTTTTAAACGTTAATAGGGAATTCTATTCTAGTTTTCGTAGCAAATTTAAACTTCAGAAGCAAGGAAAAACTTAATTTCATAAATTATAGACTATACACTATACCTTTACTGCCAACTGTATTCGAACCTTTCGCACGTAGGCCTGATGGCCCATGTATGTAATCTAAAGTAAAACGTTTTTAAATTAACCTTAAGACCTCAAACAAAAAAAAAAACAGTTATCTGTAAGATGTGAGAGTATAATTATGAACAGGAAGCACAGATTTCGAAAAAAAAACTACTGCTGTGGATGATACTCGATTGTGTTTGCCAAAAGTTACCTAAAAATCACCATAACTTCCAGAATTCGGGAGTTTTCTGTCAAAAATCACATGCATAATTAGTGCACGTACGTAGTAGTCCTTAGTCTGAGATACAAATGATGTTTCTTCATTCGACTGGTGGCCGGCAGAGAGAGACGCCGAAAGGGCGGTGGCCAATGCATCCAAGTAGAGAGTCATCGTAAGAATCTAAATAGCTATACAGATATTTAGGTAATAGAATTTCATTATTAATATTTCACTCCATTTATGTAACTTTAATAGTAGCATACTGTTTTTTAGCATTTATTTCAATATTTCCCAGTATGGACCCCTGCTTTAGACTTGAACCTAGATGTTCACAGAGACAGCGCTAGCAACACTAGTGCCCAGATGCCAGGGTGGATATTTAGTTTTATGCTACTACTATTACTACTACTATTTGCTACTACTACTATTCGTGAGCAAATTTATTTGAAGCGCTTCAATCTTCTTTACAGAACATGTTATCTTGTGAGCGCTAGTCGGCAACACGACTGTATCACATTTTAAAGCCGCAATAAATGTATATATTAGCTTACTTACTGTGTCCTATACATGGGAGCATATAGCAGGCCTCTGTATGAGTACTTAGTATTTTATGCTAATATTTCAGCTTGAGCAAGTCAGTTCACCTATTCGTGTGTAAATTTGATGTGATGTGCTTTAATACACTTTACAGAACATATCTTGTGCGTATCTTCAATCATATTAGAACAGCAATAAAAAAACTTCTGTTTCCTGTAGATTGAAACGTTTAGCTTCAGAATTTTTTCATAAATCATAGTGTACTAACACCCAAGAACATCTTGTTCTATAATTTGAGACTCATAGTATCACTAAACTTCTAGAACAACTCCAGTTTACGATAAAACAAAAAATGTTATTTGCTTCTTCGTTAGAATACTATGCTTGACTTCACCATACTTGTGAATATATTTTACTGACATCGGTTTTTTGGATACAAAAATGTTTGATAACTATAACTACTTTAACGATATGAAATAAACGGTCCCAAGAAAGTATGACCCGAAATATGACAGCGTATCTACTGTATAATGGCCCACAGTCAGGCTTGTTTGCAAATCACCTTGCCAGAAATCTGGCCAATGGAGCGTCATGCATAATTTTTTTTAGCTCACCATTCTAAGCACATGACTTTTGTAGCTGCTGTCGTATAAGTCAATGAGGCATAAAATATCATATGTTCTTTTACTAATATAGTTTCAGGATGGTATTTCCTAATACCACCACCATATTTTTAATTATCAAAAGCAGAGGATTATTCCTTTTTCTGAAAACTCTGACAGCATTTCCAGCTGCCAGTCTAGAGCCTTTTAAGCATAACATATTTCTAAACGTTTGTGGATAAAAACGGCAATGAAATCTATAGTACTATCTAAACCGAATATATTTTCAAATCCAATTTGATTTTCATTTTATTACTTGAAATTATTTGCTAAAATGTCGTATATTTCCACGCACTAAAAAATGACAGCTCAAGAATTTAAAATTTCGAGAAATTTGATCTCGAGAAAATTTTCGGGAAGTTTAAAGCTTTCAGAAATTTAGCTGCTCAATGTCATGTGGGGTTAGGAAACAGTCCTAACCTTGGCAATAGGCGCACATGCACCAATAAAAAGAAAGTATTTCATAAAAATGTGGGTTTGGCCTAGATGGGCCATAGAAATCGACATGACATATTTATTATGATAACCCCTTAGAAATGTCTTATATATGATAACAAGACCAACAACAAGAAAAGAACAGCTTAGCGGACGATTATCAGTGGGCGAAGAGTTTAGTATTCAGCTAAACTGCACTCGCCGCATCTCGTGCCTTAAACGTGTTGGCTTCATGTCTCCCTAGGGCCGCACCCACATCCATTCTAGAGCAGAGACGGAGCATATTCTGCTGCTGCTGGCCGTCGGCTTTCTTTTGGGAAGTCACCTCATGAGTGATGCCTTCCATGTACTAAATATTTCTTCAGTTTTTTTAAATTTCTCAACACACTGTACCTGTAGTCCTCAAAGTTGATGCCCCCCCCCCGATGGGGACGCTAACAGGGGCGACGGTACATGGGACGTTAGCAGCAGTTGATGAAAGTAGTTCCAAATGTAAAATATTTTATATCACACGCATATATATGTGTGTGCTTGTTGCAGGGCACTAGAATTAATTGGTATCCCACCTGACTACTACGTGGGTGGCAGGGGAAAAAATAGGGAGGTACTGAAGCAGGCCTGGCCACTTCTGTGTGCAATCCATTGTGTACTGGCTGTCATTTAGTTATGTTACCATGCCTGACATTTGTATTCTCTGCTTGTTTAATGCAAGAAATTAATTTCTAACACATTACCGGGCAAGTGACCGTACATGATTACTCCTTTAATAATGCTATTCTTAAGGAATTTACGGAAACGTTTTTCAACCGACCGTCCTACGTAATAAAAAGTAACCTTCTCTTCCTCATTCCTCTCCCAGAAAGGCTCTGAAGGCTACTTTGGCCTTTGTCAAGTCTCCGTGAAGTCCTTTTTCCTCTGCCTATATTACTGCCTCTTTCCAACTCTTGTTGATTAATCTTGGTTTCGCTTTTCCGATTCATTTTCGATTTGATCGCACTTACTTCGTTTCCACTCCACTGTGACATATTACATGTTCTCTTCGCTTTCCCTCTAGAAGCAAAGTTTAGTCTATGGGATGCCGAAACTTGTATGCTTTACTGTGCATAATCAGAACAATTTATGTTGCACAACATATGTAGGTACAACAATCGTGTTCTACATGCAGAGTCAACTATAAAGCTGAAATTTAATTTCCAGAACAAACAGAGGCAAAGAACAAATTATTTGCGATTTCTTCAGTCTTAAATCATTGCGTCTAATTCTGAACATAACTTAATTAAATGAACATTTTAGGCCGCAGTTCCCTTCATTAGAGGGCGGAACCGCGTTACATTTTCTCGGCCGAGTTACAATTTATCTCATTTTCGAAAATTGGACGTTTCTGGTCGATACAAAAACGAGAATGAAATGTTTAATTCAAATTGAACGAATAGCACGTCCCCTGCCAAGCACTTGATTCGAGTTCTGTTCGCCTATTTTTAGTCGAGAACTTCAGTCATGAGCATTACATTCGCCAGCTTATACCGAGTTCCATCTTGTTGTACGTTCCAGATTAAGAATCAAACAAATTAAAGCTAATCAAATTACAATAGGTCGCTCAAAGTAGACAAATCGAAGACACCATTAATGCCTGAATTTCCATAGAAAATTATAAATTAAGATGAGCAACCTTGTATTACTATCTAGAAAACAGCTATTTTCTGCAATGCTTACTCTATACATTAGCATACGGAAGAATATCAAATTTTAGACCAGCCCGATATGCGCTCCTCTACTGTCTCAATTGTACAAAAAAACCCGTTCTATGCTAAACATTTAGTTAATTATTGCTTACCCAGCGTCTAATTTTAGCTCGGCACACACACAGGGTTTAATTAAGCGCGCCCAGCAGGGATCCTGAAATTTTTTCCTCTGTCGCATTTGCTTCAGCGACACAATGAAGTCCTCCTCGGCCTGCGCCCTTTTGCGGCGCTGAATTTTTGAGCTGCGCTCGTGTTTTGGGGAGGAATTTTTGGAATATTTCAATTTGTGGTTTTTGCGAGGCTTTGCACTCGCTGGACGAGTACTCAGAGACGGCTTAGCTTCGAGGGCTCAGCTCTATGGCGTATATTACCGTGATATATTTATTTTTTAATGCTTTAAAAAAAATGTTTTGTTATAAAAGAATGTTAAGCCCTGGACCGCAATAGCTATTATGGACATGTCCAGACACGGTCATGCAGGCAAGCGCCCAAGTGCGTCCCCGCCGTATTCAAGATACATTTTCCCAAAGAAAAATATTTTGTACTTTGGAATTTCTTTCTTCAGTATTAGATAGTGGGAAAAGAATATCTCTTGAGAAAATCCCATTTTTCGTTGCCGACTTTTGGCCGCCAGCGTCAGAACTAAGAGTCAAGTACTGTTGCGGTCTATGTTTAAACATTTACAAATTGTTTTTAGAGTAAGCTGAAAATACAAAAGTTTCGAAGAGTTTTTAGCTACCAAAAAACTCAGGGAATTCTTCAGTACTTTTGCTGAGTTGAAGTGGCAAAATTCCTATTTTTTTCACTGAGGTCATGGAAGATAATTCTTTACTATTTTTTGTCTGAGTTGAAGTTAGGGAATTCATTAACTTTTCATTGCTGAAATAAAATTAGACAAGTCTTTAATGACTTTCGCTGAATCTGTGTTAAGGAATCCTTTCACGATTTTGTTGAGCTAAAGTTAAGGGATGCATTGCAAAATTTCCTATTGAGTAAATCTAGGTAGTTAATTTATTTCGTATAAGATTAGTATCCTAAAATTTGCGCAATAAAAACAGAAACTAACGTAAATCTCTTCGGTTGTGCAAAAGAAGACAAGATTCCATCGTCGCACTTCGATTTCTAACTGAAGTTTCCCGCTACTGAAACGATAATTTTATCGGTGATTGTTTTTACAGGTACTGGCCGCTATTAAGTCCCTCAGTTAATTGATTGTTTTTGTTACACAAATACCTGTTACGAGCTTCTGAGGCCCGTAATTGCAATGTGTGATACTTACTGGATGAAATGTTAGTTTAAAAATTAGGTCTCCAGTAAACCGATAGATTGATTAATGTCAGCAGCACAGATGTTGTAGCTTTCAGAGAGCACTTAAAGAAGTGAATAATTTTTGATAATTTGTACTGAAAATACGATGTATTGGATCCTTAATTATGTCCATCAAAATAGTTTCAGAACTAATAAGTTAAGGTAAATTAATTTTAAGAATTTCAGACACTAGCTTTCATAGACGTACGTAGATACTAGCTACCTGCAGCTACGGTTACTATATTGGAATAGGTATATTGTGAAGCCTTGGGATTCATTCAGGGCCCTGCGCCATAGTCTACAGAACTCATCATTACATAAGTACTGTGAAACACGTGCATCTCAGCAGCTAAAACCTGTGTCTTTTTTACTGATGCATAGTACCTACGTGATCACGTCCTGTCATTCATTTCCATAATAATGAGAGTAGTTATGTATTGTTGGATAACTATTGCGTTCTTTATTATGAGTCAGAGGGCATGACTTTTAAAGAGCGATTCATTTTATTGCTTAAATTCTTAGTGAGAGATAAGAAATACTTACACTGTGCGTTATGCTCGCAGTTAAATTATTTTGGGTAGAGAGCACCAGCATGTTAGAGGGTAGCACATATACCACACGATATTCGTACGCTGCACGCCGATGGTAGTTCAATTGACAGTACGCTTTATGAAACACCTACTTCACAGCGCAACTTCAGCATTATTCAAGCCTTTTAACACACATTCAATACATCATAGTATACTGTAATTCCAGTCAGTCTCCATATAATACTGTTACCATTTTCTGTATAAAGAGTAGCATAACTTAATTTCTACATCTATTTGTGTGACGCAAATGCCTTGCGTTTAATAACAAATGCTGCAAAGTACAACGGAATTTGCTACGACCTGCAGTAGCTAAGGCTTCTGACATTGTCTCTCAAGGCCGCTGGTTGAAATCTCGCTGCCAGCTAGTCAAGTTATTAGCGGCACTTGACGTGACTAGTCAGCATATTCGGTCTGCATAGTGCTGTGGGACGGGTTTACTGACCTTTGCCAGCAATAGGGAGGGTCGGGGTCGCAGATGGTTGCCTAGAGCCTTCCGCCACTGATGCCATAGCTCTAGACGATCTGTGGTCGACTGCAGCCGTATACTCCTCTGGGGCCTGTTCCGCATGTAGATATAGATCTGCAGCAAAAACTAGTGCGTGTGGGTTTCCCAGTTCGGGGTGCGGTCAAGTTGACTTCACCTTTTTTTACTCAAATGGTTTCTAAGCCGCGAGTAAATGTGAAACTGAAATATGAATAGTTTTCATTATTGTATCAAAGTGTCGACACGATTAAAATATGTTGACGTTTCCGGATTTTTCTCCCATCATCATCATCATCATCGGGAGATAAACCACGAAACTTCATTCAACATGTTTTGATCGTGTCGACACTGTTATGCATTTTATGAAATTATTCTTAGCTTAGTACAATTAGCTTTGATGCAGTACAAACATTCTTGTGGATTTTGCTTTCACTTTTCAATCGTGTATGTTGTACAAGTCTCACTAAACATTTTTTTTATCACTTATCAATTCGTTGCAGTTCAACATACATACATAAATGGATAGCATGTGAAGTGCTACAGAGTACCTACGACTGCAGCTTGCTACAGTACCAGTGAGAAATTCCCCATAGGTTGGCCGGAGCCTGTCCCAAATTACAAAATACGATCACACTCTCTTATTAAACTTGAGAGGAAGCTGAGTCAGCTCACCGGGGCGCCTGGGCTGCTGGAAATAGAGCTCCTCACTTCTGCAATCTTCCTCTACCACCGCTGCGTGATCCTCTTCCCCTTTTTCCTTGGGTGATGAATAGCAGGATAATTTGTAGTTATTGGTTGCAGCTAAGTCTAACTAGCAGATTTTTCGCTTAAACTGCTATATGTTTTGTCCATGGGGAGTTAACACACTTAATGGAAATATTGCATTTCTGCAAGAACACGCCATCATTTCAAAATTTGAACAATATCAAGTTATCATATGCAAGGGTCTTATTTCATACATAGGCGACATACTCTTAGATATTGCTAGAAACTTTTATTTAAGCAAAAAGTGTTGAAAAATAAATCAAGTATTTCTGTAAAGGAATATGGCTGAAGTTGTTAAATACAAATTAGTGTAAGTTTGGATGCTTCGGCTCCAGTACTATGTTATTCATCTGCTGTTGAGCTGATGTCATTCATGGTAAAATCGGTACCATACGAGACACACCTACGCACCCAGTTATGCATAATAATATATTTACAGTGACGTAAAAAAATATTTTCCCCACAGAAACACAAGACACGGAGCTCTGCTATCGACGCTCGTTACATGAACAACGAAAGTAAATTTACGTACTATTATGATTATCTATCTAATGAAATGTAAGCACTCCCCCCTTGTTCCTCTCGAAAAATAAGCTTAGTACAGTTGCATGAGAGGCATACTTACAATTCATAAGAAATGTCCTCATTATAATTCACGACGTTACCTTCGCTATTTTTCATGCCAAATATTTAAAGCAATTTTCTCAGTTTTCGCTTTAATGACAAGCAAATATACTGTGCTGCCAACTCCACGTTTGAGATCTTGCTTCCTCTCCATATTTGTACAATTGTTATTTAAACGACATAATTTAGCTCTCAATTTCCTCACATTACACTCTATGCACCTTGTATTTTAACTATAGCTTTACATAGTATTTAATTTTATTGCGTTGTTCTGTATCATGAGTTTTGGATATTATATAAAATGAAACACGATGATTTTGCAATGTTAACATTGGAATATCAATGCACAAGTTTCTTTGCACAGATACTTATCAATAGTATTGGAACTAGTTCAAGCTTCTCCATTATATTTTAATATTTACTATGTCTGTGCCTGCGTAGTTTCATTCTACTATGTATCAGTATCCATAATGGGCCACTGTAGTATCGATTGTATATGAAGTTTATGTAATATTATACAATTAATTAATTCCATTTTTATGTTTCATAAACTACACGAAACTACTGCATTCTTCATTGCACCCATCGATTTACTCACCCTTTATGACGAAAACAGTTCATGCACTTCATCTATGCCGGTAGTTGCTTCTGCAACTACCCCTGAGCTTCCCAATATCACATAATGCTCCATTAACACTCTCCGCTGGATTGCACTTCAGTAATTCCAGACGATAATGATCGCACTGCACGCCCGCAACCCCCTCCCCACGATAATCGTAACATACGATGCCTCCGCTTTTTCTCTCTGGCTGCCGAAAGTTCCTGTTAGAGAACCAACCATTTCCTGCCATTGGAAGCGCTCACTAGAGCTCCGTAAAATTAAGCCGTTATTGCCATTGCTTAAAAAATGAAAGGAGAACAATAAATGGAAGTCAAGAAAAGGCAGTGCAGTGTAGAGAACAAGGGCCTGGAGACCTGACTGCTTCCGGGGTGATAGAGCTGCTCTTTGTATTACTTTGTGCTACTGTATACTACATATATAGTATACTGGTTACTATTCCCTGTAGCTGTACTATGCAGGGATAGTACAGCTACAGGGTGTTGTGTTGTAGTCTAAGAACGTGTTCTTTATTTCTTACATGAATTTTTTTGAAAGCGGTGTTCCTTTTTTTAATGCGGCGTTTTTTTGCTCATTTCTGGTTTAACCTTTTTTTTAAGCCTGGGTATACAGTTTTAATAAAAATAATGTAGGCTTTCTCCTCTTCTCGTTGACACAATAAGCATTATATCCTTTTGTATCAAAACACCGTCATATATGTAAGCAAGGAAGGCATCAACTAAAGTTTATCTAATCTAATCTCCTGCCTGAGAAATATGATATTTTGCGCACTATGTATATAGACGCATGATAGACATCCTTTCCGCACTTTTCAATATAATATAAACCTGAAAGTATATATAAAGAAGTTCAGCGAACGCACAATAATTTACATTCAGCTCCTCCAACACGGAGTTTAGAAAGTTTATTCCAATTTGATTCGATTTGCCGAAGGGTACAGCTGGCCTAAGGAGTCTAGTACTCAGTCGCTAAGCTATTCCAATCTTCCTAAATTGGAAGTCATTTCTATCATAGCAAACGACCGATAATTTCTAGCCAAGGCTTGGAAAGTTTCGCTAACAAGCTTAAAGAAACTTCGAGGATCGCGCAATCGTATGATCGATCGTTAAAATTATCGCTAAATCCTCGCTCAAACTCTCTCAATAAAAAGAAAAATCTACGGGACAAAAACAAAAGGGAGAGAGAGAAGCCTCGCCAACACGATAAGTTTATTGGCACTTTAAGAGGCTTAGATTAAACGATCCCGTCGGGCCAACGAAAAAAGAGCTAAATTAGAGCTAATTATTCCTTCAGAAGTTAAAACAAACTCGAGCAAAGTTTGCCGTCGTCCTTTTGCCTGAAGAAAATTCTGTCCGGGGCAATTTTTAACAAGAGAAATGCTATGTTTTTTATTTTTGCGTCTGCCAGCAAATGAGCTTACATCTGTGGCGAAATGAGGAGCGCAGACTTGCTTTGTCGACGCAGTTTGTCGCGCTTGACGTATGTCTAACGAGTGGTGCACACTGAGAGAAGGAGTGATAGCATCATTAGTTTGTCATGGATTTTGTATAGTCGTAAGTAAACATTAATTAGTGTTAATTGGATAATCATTTAATTAGTGCAGTTATTATGGTCATAGAAGCAAGCGATGAGGATAGATTTGTAAATTATCAAAGGGGACTTTGCCCGTTTTATTATAAACCTTTTCACCAATTACACGTCGGCACTGCAGAACAAATGAAAATATTTTTCGATCTAAATTAAGATTAAGTTGTTTTTTAGCTTAAGTCGTACTGAAGCGTGTAATTGCACTTCGCTGTATCAGCATAAATCTCTTAGTAAGTTTTACGTTTTCATTTTCAATTAAGTTAATATCCTCATTCCAATTACAAAATAGATCCTCTGCGATAACTAAGTTTTACGCTTATTCTCAAAACACAATAATTATAGCAATTAACTTACAACACAAAAGCAGCACTATTAAAAACGCTAACTGCAGTTGCAGATAATCTCGTCATAATTCCACCGTAGGCTGCTAACCGCTTCCAGTTGTAATCACTGTTCGCATTAGGCTGCGTAGCTTCACTTCGTTTAATTGCCGGTAATCTTTATGGAATTTCTTTCATTGATTTGGCTTAAGTCTCACTGAGGTTAATTGCAAAACGAACCCTCGTTACTGGAACAGCGACACAAGTTGTATTTTGTGATCCCCAATGCCACTGAGCAAATCTCCTCGACTTAACGAAGCTTCCTTTCACTTAATGAAGAGCTTATGCAATTTCCTTTGGGCGCCTAGCGTCGCATGGCGCTGCTGCTCTGCACTAAAAATTACTTCTCCGTGATTTTTCTCTCACGGAATTAAACGGCAAAAGTTTAGACCGTCTACAAGATTGCGGCCGATATTAAAAAACTCCTGCAACAGAATTTTGGGAAATCTCGCTGTTGCTATCGAAGACCCGAGTTTTAAAACTCGTGACACGAAGCACCAAATGCTAAAACCGCCGTTGCGGCCCAGAGAGAATGTTTTCTCTCCAATTTATTGTGGCAAACTTCGGCACGGGTCTGTTATATTCAATTATTAGATCTTCACGTCCTTTCTTGATATGGTATTTAAACTAAAGCAGTAGTTATCTGGAAAGAGATAGTGGTCTATTAGCGTGAGGTCTCGCTCACTGTCGACAGGTCAGACTGTCTATTCCATACTAGGGAGGCGCAATCTTGATGCTCAGGAGTGCAGTGCCATCGCATTTTCTATTGATAGGTCACTGCGGGGGCGCTGACCTAACCAACAATGGGCACTGTGAAAGAGTCGCAGTTGTCAGATGAGTCTTCCGTCTTTAAAGCTGTTGCCCTAGAAGTTTTTGCCTAGCTACAGTTGTACGCTCCTCTGTGTCAGAGAAGTGTTTGATCTGTAGCACGAACCAGTGCATGCAGGTGTTTTATTTGGGGTCGAGCGTCTGAGGCAACTTTACTTCAATGGCTTTGGGTAGTATACGGTGCGTTTCTGTTTTCATATAAATTGCACACACAGCTGCATTGAGAAAATACTAGCGGAACCAAAAGCAAATAATGCTTCCTGGGGTACCAATACTTAACCGTACTGTTATCTTTCTAACAGACTGCTTTTTTTTGTATTTTGTGTCAACTTGGGTTTAATTTTATTCTTAATTGCGTACAAATACAACGCGTTTGTGACGCACTCAGTATAATATAACGCGGCGGACTAAATAATATACAGCAGTAATTCCTCTCTCAGATCTACGATAGCACGAGAAGTCTCTTGACAAATACCACGAGTTTTTTAACCTGAATATCACATATTGTTATTGACGCTCCCATACTTCTCTCTTCAGAGTAATAGCATTAGGATTAACGCCTTTCTGCATTGAATTTTTGAAATTGTTCGAGCGAAGTCCAGGTGGCTTCATGCACCCCACCCGTCTTGCGTAAAGGTGATGCATTCCGTAACTGGCGGGCGGGTCAACATCAAGATTTAACCACATTGCACGTAGCCGCTTAGAGCTATATTCTCTTGCACTTTTAGTAAGAATGAAACTCGATCCAAGGCGGCAAAACTAACGCGCATGTGTGAAGCTCCAGGCAAATTGAAGGTCGTTAGAATAGCTTATCTCAATGTCATTATCACCGTTGATGACACCTGTTGTCTCCCAAAAACCATTAGTCCAGGTTAGACTTTGGAGATCAACACCCACCACCACCGATACTCACCACCACATATTCTCAAATGCACTTCAAACATTTGCCTGCAATGGACTCCACGTTAAAGCTAACGACCACGGCATCTTCAATGGGGCGCTCTCTTCAAACAAAGGCAACCAGATGAACCTACTGGTCCTTTGCCCTCGCTCAGGTCTATGAATATTTGAAGATAAAGCATTTTTTTCATTGCATTGTTGCTGTAATGATAATGCTTATGTTTTATCCCATCTATATATGAATAGTTTAGCGTCCTATATCTGGCGATAATCTGGAAATGCGCACATTGGCTATTGTTCTTATTTTTAAGGGAATATTTAAGCTGACTTCACACGATCTTATAATTATAATTTGCAATTTTTTTACTCAGTGTAGGTTGTCACCGAAATTTAATAAACTATTGAGTGGTGCCTGCATGAAACATGATAGCAGACTATAATTACATCAGCTGAACTCCCAGCTCCTCGGTTTCTGTAACGATAATTCATTGATTAGATAGACAGTGATGTTTCAGACCTCAGTTCGCCATAGTACAATACTAAATCACATGTCGGATAGGGTATTTATTATACTATGTATTTAAAAAATACATATATAATGGAACTTGCCTTCTTGCCCTTCCTGCTTCAAAAGATGAACTTGCCTTAATCAAAACAAATTTTCTTGCCGCTTTGTAAGTTTATCTTGCTAAAAAATGAGATACATTGGACATAGTTCATATTATTATATGCATCTGCAGGTAATACACTTATCAAACTGCTTCGAGATGTTTTGATTTTCTGTTAGAGAAAACAAAAATTGTGGAAATTCCGAGTAGCGTCAGTAACTCTACCAGGATATCAATTACAGAACAACAACATAGAGCAAACACTAATAATATAACTGTTGATATTACTCCGCTGCGCTCCGCGGCTCCTACTACCGATTTTTAGCAATAAAAGAGTAATAAAGAGATCCGAAAATGAGCCAAATCGACAATGCAAGGCCTATTAAGCAGCTTAGGGCTCCGGCAACAGGCTTCAACGTCGTTAAATTCACCATAAATCGGCTTCATGGCTCCTTAGGACGTATAGAAGCGCTACTGAAGAGCCTCTTCAGCCTCCAATAAAAAATCTACTTGATTAATTCTAACGGGTTTATGCTTAGCGAGTGTTGGTGGGTCGGTGGTCTTCTCGCTGATCTCTGAGGCAGCGTCTGCGCGGGAGGATTAGCGCCGTCACGTTCAACATGATTAGCAACGATCCTGTTCTCATCTGACCGAAACAGAGCCACGTTTGACGTCACAACGCATCACGTTTAAGCCCGTTCCTCACCACGAAATGATCGACTCCTTTGATTGGCTGCGACGTCACGAATGACTGTGTTTTGTGAAAATATACTCGTTTTGAATTTTGATTCGGTCTGTTTTACCTCTCGATGCCAGTTACTCACGGGTCCAATAGAAGTGTTAATTCTTATATTTTTTTTAAGAAGGACTTTCTGTTTTAGTTTGAAACAAACATCAATTCTTGAAGGAATAGCGCTGTGTGGAGAGTGCTCTTGAGATCTAATTGGACGGTAATGAGTTCAAGAATTCACCCTGTGTGGCCGAGTGTCAGTATTTTTTAAGTTTCAAGCAATGCTCTGAGTGCGAGGCACCGAACATTTAGTCCGGAGCTATAGGACTAATACTTATTTCTTAGAAATTCCAATAGAAAGAGACCACCAGAAATTGTATGCTGTTATCAGTTGGCATGCACTAGTTCGGGCTGCAGACAGATACTGGTGATGGCTTAGAGCATTGCAAGGCTGCAATCAATCACAAACTGTCACAGCCATGACTTTAGAGACGAAAAGCTCACGTGACAATTGCAACCCCCATTCGTCCCATTTCTGATTAGGGTCAGTACTTCTGCGGTGGATTGTGAACAACAGAGATGCTGACAACGTGAGTGAAGCATCGCTAGTATTTAACTGCCTGGTAGCTTGGCGAACTTGTAAATTACAGCATTCAAGCACAGCACTTTGATATCTCGCCACTGCAAACATTACAGTTCTAAAGCAATAGTAACCATATTAATCTAGCAAGTTTTGTCTACGTTGCTCAGTGCCTGACAAACGGATATGAGTTCAAATAGATAACTCACATATAGGAGGTACACAACTGCCAGGATAGAGCATATCTACCATTAACAGTTAGGTTTAGTTTGCAAGCGGATAATAATTTCAAACCGCTAATATAGGAAAATAGAATCCTATTGCTGTTTCATAAATGTTCAGCATAATCTAGATACTCCCGGCTTACTAAGTTATTCTGCCAATGTTTCCATTCTATGTGATTTTTAGTAATTACTCATCTAAATCTATCAACCCTTCACTGCGCAACTCTATCTTACCTCTTTCGTACGACTAATACTATAGAAATATTTTATATATGATACACAACGCAGTGAAAGGTTAAACATAATGGTAATTTCCAAAGGAGAGCTGTACAGTAACATTGCTATTATTTTTCCACTCGCTACAGGACTGAAAGCTGAGCTGTTCTACGTGCGGGAAGGTGTAGTGAACGACTACGCGATGGGATGGACGGTGCCCGTGGCCGCCGACGTGCACGCGCTCTACTTCACGTGGAGAGACTCTGGTACCAAGCCCGTGAGTGTAGATAGTGAATAACCCAAGAAATAATTCTAGTGTGAGCTGTGCTGATGATTAATTAGTTCTATAACGGCTGGGTATTTTTTCAACTTGAGAATGGGGTTTTAATCTCTCAAAGATGAGGATTGGCTGAAAAGCGCGAAGCATAGAACTTTTTTCTGATGAAGATCACAGAAACTAATGGGATGTTTGGTCCTTTGTTTACACCGATAAAATCATTGATTTATAGTGCATCACAGAAAACAGCAAAAAATTGGGAAATAGAAATTTTTCATCGTTTTAAGGACAATTTTTCTCTTAGGGAATTATTCGCTACTTTCGTAATTTATATTATTATCCACACACATCTAGGAATTCACTTATCTTTAGGACATTTTGTCTGTGTATTTTAAGCGAAAATTTATAGCCATTGAAATTCCAATGCTGTACATATAGCGAATTAAATTCAACCAAAAATAGTTAGTTGGAGTTTCATTACTGTTATTTCTGCTCCCGTAAAAGCCAAATACGGTTACTAAATGGAGTACAAAATATAAAGATAAAAATCCACTGTCAGTCCATGAGTGTGCTGTATGTTGATGGCAAACGCTATGTGTATTTAGTTATTATTCTACAGAAAGAATACTTCCCGTACATCAATTCTCACTCAGTTCTTACCTTGGCCTCTTTGAATGTTCGTTTCCTTCTTCCGCAAGGTTTTCATCTTAAAGTTTTATCAGAGACGTTCTCAAACCAAGCTGCAGAGCACCAATATCGGGTGCCCTGAAATCTTCTTAGCGGCACTCAGCGCAAGACGCTGACTTATGCTTCGGCACTTCGCTGGTCTTAGGATGAGGTCGAGTTTGTGTAATGCACGTCACCCGACGTGTACCGAGTGTCTTCTGTATTTTTGCAACGCGGATTTTAGCCAACATGGCATCTCCACCATGTCACAAGGCGTCCCATAAACTGCAATGACCAACACCCGTGAAGAAGACTCGCCACATTTCCACATGAACGGCTCCCTTCCATTTCATAAAGGCAGAAAAGAAGGTCCCCATTTTAGGGGCCCGGACATTCTGCGGACGCTGTGGCGTGACCGGCACTCGCGGCCGGTGGTCCGGCCGGCATAAAATTTAGGAGGCGAGCACTTAGGGCCGCCGTTTAAAAACCGGGCCTCCGGAACCATAAAAAGAGATGGACAGCCGCGCTGCTTGTGGCAGTTTGTGTACTTTGGGTCCGGACCCTGGGCTTCGACAACCCACCTATTGCATTTGTGTCGGGCTTATAATACAAGTATTGTGTTGCCTGTGCCTCTATTTTCATGTTGCATTTTGTCTGTACCTATTGTAGTTGCAATATGAGCATTGTGTATTAGGCGGACTAGGGATTTTATTAACCGTACTCTATTTTTAACTCAGGTTATAACATCTGTATTGTGAATATGAAGGCGTGAATCCGTAGCTTGCTAATAATATATATACCAGCATGTAACTTCTATTTGGCTTTCGACTGAGGTCATACCATTAGAAGTGCTATCAGTGAAGGTGTTCCAAACTAGGATATTTGTAATGATTTCATAAACTAGAGGATAGAACTCCCCATTAATATCGTGAAATGCATGTAGCGATTGTTCAGCTCATAGTAGAATCACAAAAACCTGGTATGGTACCGTGCAGTACACTAGCTCTAGTGTCTGTCAAGTCATCACCAATCATAATGCCATAATCTCTACCAGACTTCTCCCTAAGTGCTTTTACTGAGATTGCCACTGATATATCGTGTTGTAGCTTGTACTCGCTCTACAATTTGTTATTGAGCTCAGAGTGACGTTATATGTCCTGAGCTTCTTCGGTAACTTTAAATTAACTTGAACTACATGTAGGGAAACTATTTGCCTAGTTCAAAATTACCCTGGCATTGCAACAGAACTCTTTGCTAAGTTTGAAAAACCTTTGATTTGCAATAAAATTTCCACTAAATATATTCATCTCTAGTGCAAATGCTTATTATTTTCGAGAAAAGTAACATTCTATGAAACTATTGTCTGAAACACCATACAGCCATTTGGTTTTATCTAACCGTAAAACTTGCTTTCTGGCAAAATTCCCCTGCTCTCGAGGATGCCCCTTAGAGTTTCCAGGTCCATTGTTGCACAGGAAAACGGAAAACCACTTTTGAAGTTCCACAAGTTGGCACCTCATCTCCCAGCTTCAGGCACGACAGGCTCGCGTTTCCCAACCCCTCGTTTCACCATTCCAGATTGCAGCACGGGAGTCAATGAGTACAAAGTTCCGCTTTTACAATCAACGAAGAGCGTCATTGCGGAGCAGCATAACCATCACCTGTCGAATACTTTCAATTATGAAGATCTTTACCCCATGAAAGTTTTGATTTGGTCTGAGAACGAACGGCGAGCTGTTAAAAGCCAACGTCTCTCTCGCTCACAACTTTAGACATTAGGGAGGATGGCGGGAACCATCCAAATAACTAATCCCCTGCAATTTCCGGCGAAGCAGCTGGGTGTTACCCCAGCAATCTCTCCAAACTTGGGATAGAGACGGCTCTGAACGGGAGCCTCAGTCAGCCGTAATGGCTCTGATAATATTCGGAGCCGAGAAGAATGCGAGGGATTGCGGGCGTTGCTTTTTCGAAGACATCCATAATATTAGAGGCGTCTAGAAAACCCATTGGAGAAGTGCGGTCACTAGTGTTTCGAATCCACCTATATCACTTAAATATTTGGAAAAGAGAAGAATGCAAGAGATGGCGAACTTTGCTATTTCTAGAGAATCCATAGCATTAGGTGGCTTATAAAAGGCCTAGGGTATGCATGGTCACTAATATTGCGTAGCCATCCATAATATTTGAATATTTGGCCAGAGAAAAATACGAAGGATTGCATGACTTGCTTTTTTGAAGACATCATTCTATAGTATGTTGCACATGTAGCACACCTCGAGCTAATAGTACAAAACCAATTATATTGCTTAGGATGTGTGTAAGTAGACAATGTGCACATTTGTAAATACTATTTTAAAAAAGGTAGTGATGTTAAAATACGTACGAAATTAACATCTTGAGGATGCCTAGTGGTAGCTTCTTTAAGCATGCGCAATCTTTAAATTCCGGAATATGGAACACCTTTCAGATGCAGAAATAGTAAATTCCTTATCGCATAATGAGTATAGCTTATCTTATAATATTGTTTTTTGTTGATTATCGTTAACTAAGACGCTTCTCTTACTCACTTACTGCATTTCTGCTGCTGTACAGTGTTGCATTTACTCACTTTCTGCCCTTCAGTTTTTCAGTCGCTATACAGTGTTGCATTTAGCTATTCATTACCCATCAGCTGCTACACAATCAGCTGCTACACAATGCTACACTGATGTATTTACTCCATTTCAGCTGCTCTACAACGTGGCGGTTACAACAGAAGACTCCGTCCCAGTGCCCCCGCACGCCCCCCCGACAGAAGTCCCGAAGAAAAGAGAATCCTCTAAGAAGAAAAATTACGAGACGGATGTCGCAGTGACTTCGGTTACAGCTGCAGAGATTTTCTCGAAGCCTCCATACTTGAACATATCGGCCACTGGCACCGTGCCCGCGGAGCCTCAAACTTTTGCTTTGTATTTGCCGTGTTCGGGAATTGTGAGCGGCCAAGTTCAAGTTACGTTAAATATTAACGTAACGGCGGCGCGGCCGAGCCAGCTGCCGACTGTGCTCTATTTCAGGAGACGTAAAATATGCCTCAAAGGTAAGGCTTTTCTGTTGCTCTTGCAGAACACCAAGTCAAGGTTCTCTTGGATATTTAATATGTAAAAATCCGGGTCCTCTACGGACGAGAGTTCTTTGTGTTGTAAATACGCGTCAGGCAATGCATTTTTACTGAGAAAAAGTTCTGCTTTTGATTCCTTGAGTCAAGGCTTCCTTTAGCGCATTCAAGCATATAAGGAGCAAGCTAAAATAGGTATGTTTTTGTTAATATTATTTAAAATAAAAGCTAAAGTCACCTTGTACGCACCCCTTACCTTGGAAATCAACATGCACTGGTTCATGCTGCATGTGAACACCCACAGGCTCCAAAGAAGTGCACGGCTGCAGTCTACCACCGATTGTCAGATCTGTGGCGTCAGATACGGAAGACTCGTGCAACTTCCTAGGATTGAATACTGCTTCCCTCTGTGAATGCTGAGCGAACGAAAAAAAAAAAAATTGACACACCCTCGAAGCTTTCCAGAAATCGTTTATTGTTAAATTCAAAGTCTGCGAGATTTAGACTATCACGAGAGACTTGTCCACCTAAAATATACTCTGGTCACCAAAGATGTCGAGCGCTTTGCTATCTTCTGTTGTATGTTTAGAAAATTTAAGAAAGAATTCCTGTAAGTGTAAATGAGCCTATTGTTGCCAGATACTCGGAAGGTACTCATTGTACTTGGGGGCAAAGTACGAGTCGTGATCAGAAACAATGGTGAAGCAATTACAGAAAAAAATTGTTTGTTGTTTCACCGTTTGAGGCACAAAACTGCTCAACAAAATGTCCCGTCATATTCCAGATGCCAGCATCATTGCAGCTGTGAAGGTTTAAAATTTACAGGAGTCATACTTACCGAAAGTGCCAGGCAAACCAGCTGTTAGCGCCTACGTGCATTCTAGTGATAAGTCGCTGCTAACTCTCCCGCCGGTTAAAGAGCCTAATGTCATTTCTGCACCCACAGAATAAATCGCGTGTATAACGCCACCTGGACCCCGTCCGAAAAACTTCGCAGGTATTGCAGAAACTCCACACGGGCTACTGAGACTTCCTCCGACCATTCCCATTTTTGGTCAGAGTCAGTACCCCCGCAATAGAGTCTGAACGCCGGAAATGCTGATCCAGCAAGCCCCTTGTATGTTATGTAGGTTCTGCTGGGACTCAAATATCTTGCCACTGCTGGTAAAAATTGAATACCTTAAGGTGATACTAGACTTTAATAACAGGTCTGTTTTCATTAATTTCATTTTCTGTTTTATAGGCTGCAGGAATTGTATGGAAATAATTTGCTAATTTTAACGATCATCTTTGGCCACAGGTATTGTCAGTGCAACTGCCTACTAGAGAGAGTATACAAACCTAGTTTAAATTCCTTCTGATTGCGTTGCTGCAGATTTTACGTTCTCGTGATGTCTAGCAAATTGCCACCATTGCAGTATTTTCTTGCTGATTCTGAAGTTAAAAAAATTGTTTTAATTTCGAGGATGTTTAAATTCAGAGTCATATTTTACCGTAATAAGCAACGCGCGGCCTGAAACGTTTTTCACTTCCTGCTCTTTTTGGCAACGTTGCCCTTCTTAATTTTCTGCCGAGGCGGGGGTTGCAGGGAAATCTAAGCGATATCAATACTAAAGCTAATGTTACGCAAGCATTCTGAATCCGAATTTTCGGGTAATTGATTTCTATTGAGCACAGACACAAAATAACATTTTTGGTAAAAACCCAAAGAATTTGAAAATTCAAGTTTGATGTCTTGGCTGGCCCATGTTGAGCAGATCATACGCCACGATAATACTTCACATTTGCTCATAACCATTGTTTTATTTATACTTATTTTGGTTCGATGTTCAAATAATCTTCGGAAGAGGTCCAAGTGACGAAATGCGCACCACGTAGAGTGTTCAGAGATCTCATTCGTGTTTCTATTCTTGAATGCGTCACTTGAGACCACCAAGAAAGCACACGGCGAGTATTCTCCACAGTGCACGGAACCACAAACAGCTGGTTTATGTTATATCGTTTGTTACAAGCTTCTAATACGATTTGAAACTGTGGGCGAATAGTTTTGCAATAAAAAAATACGATCTTCAAATATCTTAATCCATCTTCCAGGACAAGCAACCAGTCCAGCGTCAGCGGAAACCCCCGTGGAGGAGCACCAAGTGCTGGGGGGACTGGACCCCCTGCTGCTGGGGGTGGGGGTCGCCACAGGAGCTGTTGCGGTGATCCTCACCATCAGCGTCACAGCCTGCGTCCGATGCAGGACAGCGAAGCCAGACAAGGAAGACCAGCCGCCCGTTGAGTGCGTATAGTTTTTTTTTTGCTAATTTAAACGGTCTGCCATTTTTTCTCATCGTGCACCGCTGGATCGGAACGGTAGTGTTGTAATATTCACGATCTACACGTGTCATTCAATCGTATTTATTCTTTATTAAACTACATGTACAAAGTAATTAGTTATTGGCTGACTTTCTATTCAGTACCTTCAATTTTGGTAGTGAGTTATACCTTGCAGTCTCCACCATCGCACGATACTGCGAAACGCAGGTTAACTTCTGGGCAAAGTAATAAATTATCTTCTTTCTTTCAGCTACTGTGACCTGTACCTACTAGGATATCAGTCTTGAAAATAGGATAAAAAGTAGTTCATGAAATGCGCAACAAAAAGTACACACGTTACCTCTGTGCACCGCGATTGTACGGCGTAAGCTCCTGTCAAAAGGCTCATGTTCATTTGGATAATGAAAACTCACTCAGTCCAATATAAAAAATTGAGTTTGTCGCTGCCCAGCATTACACATTCTAGTCATGGTTAGCTTTGGCAATTACGAGCTCAAAGTTCCGCTTTAGTCTCATCCATCTGGAGATTTACATCCGAAATTGTAGTCTTCGTTCACCAACTCCATGGCAAAGTAGAGAGAGCTTTTCAAGGGCCAGTGAGTTAATGATATACATACCTTGAGCAGCTTGGCACAGAGCTGGCACTGAGATTTCTTGCTGCAATTACTTATCTATGTATTACTGACAAGATTGTTGCAATTTACTCCAAAAATTTTCCTTGGATAGTAAAGAAAAGGACGCGTTGACATCACACCGTGTTGCAGATATATCCCGCAATAGTGTGAAAACTTCAGGTATTCTCCCACATATAGTTGAATACGGCTCACGGTGCGATTCTAAATGTAACAGCTGGCATAATTTATTAGTAGAATTGTACGTACAGAAGTAACTGTATCATATGAAATACTGTACTTACTAGAGTAATTAAAATTACTAAGAGATAGGCACAGCACTATTATCGGTATAGGAAGGCCAATGCTGGCCATAGACTGCTTCTTTGGTCATCCATAAACAAGCACTAGATTAGATAAAATATTTACAATGGACGGACAAGCAGCCCATTCCACGCATGGGAGAAATTTCGTAATGACATTAATCATTGATTTCGTAATGACAGCATGAGAAAAATCAAAATGTATTATTCTCTTTACAGCTCCATGATCTCAATTGCCTGTATATTTTGTTCTTAGTGTGCGTGTTTACATATATCATACCACGTGCCCTATTTGAATATAACAATGATACATCCTCCACATATCCATGTCTACAGCACAGTTAACCACAAACTTGGTGTGTGATGATAGAATAATATTCTTTCTGCAGCTTCTTTTTACAACTGATAACAAGACTCGCTTCATAACACCTCACAATGTTTTCGCTCTCGGTGTATGTAAAGATGGTAAAATTTATCCCTCATAACGCAGTGTTTCTCTTCACAGCTCCGTCTTCACAATTGACCGCAAGACTCGCTCCATAACAAGGTCAACCCTTCTGTCTCCGTCCACCACCTCCATCCATTCCCCCTCCAACCTCGCCGTCAGTTCGTCCCTCCACAAGCTGGACTTCACGGCCAGCCACACGTACACCGTGCCAACCTCAGCCCACGTGCCGCTCATCAACTGCTACTCGGTACCCCACGTACCCGTGCCGGGGTCTGCTGTGCTGCAGCCCACCAGTTTCTTTGCATCGGTACCGGTAGTGGCCGGTGTCCGGGGTGGGGGCGTCGACCGGTCGGGTACAGGCCGTCCGTGGGACGCCGCTACAGCCGGCAGAGGACGTTCAACTGAACAGTCACTTACGGAGTTCAAGGGAAACCTGAAGGATTTAGAGGTAAATAAAGTTAATAATTGATCTTTGAGCTTCAGAATTCAAAGTTAATTTGAATGAAAAAGGCCAACGACTTAGCTGACAAGAATTAGTGTTAATTAATTAAGCCAATAAGTGAAGCAACGCTGGTAGGGAACAGAAGACATTTAAGAGATTCTGAAATTAAAATTTCAGAATTCAAAGGACATTTGAAAAATATTGATGCAGAAAAACTACCTGAACCAACAAAATTAGAGGTAAATAAGCAAGTCAACCGATACTTAAAGAAAACTAGAGAAATTTCAAGTATTCTAAAATTAAAAGTTTAAACAACTGAACGGATGTATGCAGAATTCAAATTTAAGTTGGTAAATTTGCAGCTAAATGGGGGGAGACCTCCAATCTTTGAATAGAGCTAAATGTGTGGATAATTGTACCCAACAATTGCGAAATCCAGAGAAATCTGCAGGGTCAGAAATATGTAAATACAAGCAGTACCTACATATATTTTTACTATTTCACCAATGGGAGTGAAAAATTAGAAAGCTATAATTTAAGTCATCTTTAACCTTTGCATCTTCTTGTAGTTCTCATTATGAAACAATGAAATTTTCACATATATTTGACCATCCTATTTTCTTCCCGAAATTGTTATCGTCTTATTGTAGAGAATATTTTCCTGTTATTGTATTGCTGGCAATGTACCAGTATTATGCCCTGAAGAATTCTCTGGAAGCTATTACTACGATGATCCATGATTTTGCATGTCGATACTATGAACGTTAGCTATAAGTGCTATGACTCGCTAGGAGGATGTCAGTTCGGCTGTTTTATGGCACAATTCTGGAACTTTTGCGCTGTACCGACGGGATCTTCGGAGCATCGTGCGGATGAAAGTTTTATAAGAGATTGCTTAACACGTGAAGAAAGTTGCCTACAGAATGCGTATGGGGCTGTGGAGGGACTTCTAAGGCCGAGGCCACTCTGTACAATCCCACGTTCAACTTTTGAATTAATGTTCAGCCTGCACGTCGTTTGTGCGACCGTATCTGTGCTACCGACATTTAGCGCGTATCGGATATTCTATGAGCTGAACGTCTGTTCGTAAGCTGAGCGTGCAATTGAAAAAGGTGGCTCAGGCAAGAGATGCAATTATTGTACATAATTTGATTTCAATGGGAAAAGATGAAGCTGGGTGGAAAGTGTTCGAGCACAATGTAGTCTTTAATAGTACTGTAGATTCTCTCTGTCAAAATAATTGATATATGTATCAAAGTTGTTACAATGTTCAAGTCAATTGTTGCTGAAGGTAACGTAGTGATATCTGCCGAGTTTGGAATATATTTTGCTACAAGAAATATTTTAATTTATCACATGAAGGAAAATAAGAATTAAAAAATCTAACTCATCTAGTTCTAGACTGATTTCTGTGCAATTTGTCGATGTCCTACTCGACGTAACCACCTTCGGTCTGAACTACTGCCTGGAGACGCTTAAAAAAACGTAGTAGTCAAGGAAAGCACAGCATCCTTTTGATTTCAGCCCATGCGCGAAGAAGAGCTCGTTTCTACACCATCTAGAATTTTGTATGTTCTTGCACAAGCGTTTGCCTCAAGGATGGACCATAGTGTACCGTCCATCAGGTTGAGGTCGGGCGAAAATGAGGGCCACGAAATTTCATCAGTAAGGAAGGCAAATTGTTGATGCACCACCACAGGGTCTTTCGTGATGTATGAGAAGATCCATTGTATTGAAAGGTTTACATGAGAGGTTTTTAAAGTGCAGTTGGGTTTCTGCAAGCATAGGAGCCATTACTTACGTACTTATGCAAATGCTTAAAATGTATTTTCAAGTCGGAACGAATTTGCTCGCGTAATTCTCTCAGTTTTTGCGAATTTTATTTTGGGTTTAAAATTTGATCTAGAGTTGAGTTCACTGTACGTTCACAAAGACATTGCTATGTTGTCCCACAGTTGTAATGAATTTGCCCAGGGCAAATAATTGCTGTGTCCGCCATAGGTTATTAGTTGACATTTTGAAGTAGCACATTCTCACCAGAATTTTTTTTTAATTTCAGATCGATTCCCGAACAGTACGCATTGACGCCGTCGTCAAGGAAGGTAGCTACAGTCAGCTCTGTACTGGTGTGGTCCTCGCTACCAGACCTCTGGCAGATGCAAAGGTCCTTAATACTGTATAATTATCTATTTTCTTCTTAACCCTACTGACAAATTGTGTATGGCAGCAAATGCTATAACTGAGCATAGAATACTTACATAGTTCTAGCCTCACGTTATAGTTAAAATTTGTTTATGCATGGGACAGCAATGGTGCAGACGGCTGGCAATGAGATATAATCAAGTCCCATGCTTATGATTGTTTAGTTTACACAGCTGATTGATTTCTTCCATCGAACTCTGCCTTGCGTGCCTTGGTGTTCATCTTCGTAGAAACATACAAAGACATTAGTGGAACAGGCCTTCAAAACTAACGGTGAAGAACATTGGATGATGCGTGTTCAATAATCCCATTCGGACTTAAGTTGCTGATTGCTTTTAAAAATATATTATACTTGATAGCTTGAATTTTCATTGAAGAAGAGCCTTCTCGGCTTCGGTTCTGTAGAGAAGCACAATCCTGCTGCATTCTATATCTTCCCCTTTGTTTCGTTGATCATCAAACCAATTTGACCCTAACAAGCTCGGAAAAAATAACACTTTGGTGTAGGTAGAATGTATAAAACATGAGCCAGGGGAGTGTTAAAGGAAGCTGTAAGAATCGCCAGTGTTTGGTTTTCAACGAGAGCAAAAAAAAAAAAAATTCAATTTTACAGCTTCTGTGCCTCTCTTCTCATCTGCAACTTGGTTTAATTTTCACCTATCGGCTTTCAACAGCGTGCTAAGATTGCTACAATTTTCACTTTGCCCTAATTTGCGCCGATTTGTTTCTCTTAAGCCTAACAAATCTTGGACAGATGAACAAATAAAACAGATAAAAACAAGCAGATTAACATATAAATAGAAAATAGATAAGCATAGAACACATAAACAGCTATACAAAGTTTTAATTCTGCTCATGGTATCAGTACGTTACTGGTGGCTGAGTTTTTCATCATGAAGATGCAAACATAAAAAACATCTTCCGTGTAGAACTTTATTGAACCTTTATCGGGCAAGTAACTAAATATGGTCACATCCATAATGCTATTCCTACAAGATCTTTTGCTCGGCAAAGGTTAAACACACAAGTCGAGAGCGTAGCAGCGAAATGACGGTTCGGTTACATCAAAACAATCTGGCCGAGGCCCCATTGTAGCAGTAAGCCACATGCGACGCAACAAATTTGCTGCTTTAAAAAATGTAAAATCGGGTATAGCAATCTAGTGTCCCCACTGACGCAATCCATACTGCGCTACATACTATTGCTCACAGGTGCCATGTCTCTTGCAAGTATAGTATTACATCGTTTGTAGTGCGGGTGGGGCCAAGACCTCAGGAGGGGCTTGAACTTCGGACGCTCTACCATAATTATGATTATATATATCTTGATGTAACGAATAAATCTATCCATCAGTTTCACTCAAGTCACATACAAAGGACATTTTTGAATCATTGCAAAGCTACACAAAACATGACGCGTATCAGCACAATTCACTACATCCACGACCAAAGAATGAGTGACACTGAACCGAGAACTGACATTGCTCAGCGGGTTCGAACTCACTGTCGCCCACACGCCACCACTTCGCTACGGTTAGCCTCTAGCACATTTAGTTATTATTTTCTTTAATATGAATATCACTTGTTTCTGTGGAGTTATAGCTAAACATTGCGTGTTTTTTAGTCGATGACAGCACACGAGACAATATGTGCATAAAATATTAACCGTTAACATTGAAAAATATTGTAATCTTGTAAGTAATAATGTAGATTTATCTTTATTGAATTTTACGGTACTTCGACTTACGTTTCACTTTGCCAGGGCAAGCTTTGCTTTTATGCTGAGTTATTGTTTGGATTTTTCTTTTTTGAATTACTGTAAGAATACTATTGAGCTTGCTCGTATAATGCCAGCATAATAAGCATAAAGAGTAAAAAGATGTTCTGTAATATCTGCTAATATAGAAAGTTTTTTAAATATCTGCACTTCAACTTTGCAGAGCACGTGACGCGGCGCATTTTATTCTTTCGACTACACACCTTATTCAAATGATAGAGCAGTTCATTTATTATGATGGTCTCCCTTAAAAAAGTTTTCTTTTTAATCCCAACAAGTACTCTACGGACAAGACCACTCATGTTTAAGTTACTTGATGTTCGCTCTGTGTTTTTCAGTCCCGACTTGCTAACATAATAGCTTTACGTTTTCTTGAACGTGCATTTCAGGTGCTCGTAAAGGTGCTTAAAAGCGGTGCTGCAGAAGAGTGCACTGCAGTGAAGCAGTGCAAAGAAGCGGCGAGACTGCGTTCTGTGCACCACAGTGCAGTTCTTACGGTTGCAGCGATGGCTCTCTGCAGCACTACCCCGCTCATGATAGTCTATGCTGACGCTGACTATCAGAATTTGAAGCTGTAAGAATATATATGTTATACCATAAGCTTTCATAATAACAGCGCCAAGGATAGGGAATCATTCCACAGCCAGGATATTTATGTATAGTCTGAAAGCCAAATTTTAATACTGCTATGTCTTTTCTCTGGGCTCTTATTAGTTCTAATCACCTTCGTGACTAAAAACTATGGGTTGGGCTATTTTCCCATGCGCTTCACTAAGTAGAAGTGACACTTCTCTAAACGGTATTACCAACACGTTCCAAATTAAGATTTAGCAATAGACACTCTTCCAAATCGTTTCATTATTTTTTCGCTGTTTCCTAAAGTGATATTGATTAATTTATTGTTCTTAGTATTGAAATATGTATATAGGTACATGCACCGTGAATTGTGTACCCAAAGAAGAAGACAGCTCGTTCAATGTCACATCATTGGAAATGTCAATAACAGATTCAAAAAGACTTGAGATTATCTTTTATTTCTTGGAACTAAACTTTAGATTCCCTAACAATGTGATGTTTAGGCATCACTTTTGTGATTTATACACTACCTGGAATACCTTCACTGCATTTTTGCATCAAATCATTACTGTAGAAAGCGATTCAAATAATAATAAAAAATCATGAATAACAATTTCCTCATTCTGGCGCTGGTATTGATACTGTCACTATAATGTAGCAGCAAAAGCAGCTCTTCATTTCCATCGAAAAAATGAAGGTAGAAAACAATTTTTATGATAATTTTCCTTTTCTATTCTTTTATCGCGGCATACAGAAGCTCTAACCTGCCAATCCGACGGCTTCTTTTGCTATCTTGTTTGACTGTTACAACATCTCTTAGTAAACCGGCACCGCAGCTGTGCAACTATCACTTCTGTAAGGCCCATTAGGACTTGGCACCGACCGCCTTACGGACTTTAATAGGACTCTTTGTTTACCTAATGAAGGTACTTGCGGGGCCGTTCCAACCACCTGACTCCTGAAGATCTGCAGCAGATGGCGCTCCAGGTGGCACAAGG
>LQNS02278183.1:8707226-8735072 GCA_001587735.2 Parhyale hawaiensis | reverse complement strand
ACAGGCAACCAGTCCAGCGTCAGCGGAAACCCCCGTGGAGGAGCACCAAGTGCTGGGGGGACTGGACCCCCTGCTGCTGGGGGTGGGGGTCGCCACAGGAGCTGTTGCGGTGATCCTCACCATCAGCGTCACAGCCTGCGTCCGCTGCAGGACAGCAAAGCCAGACAAGGAAGATCAGCCGCCTGTTGAGTGCGTATAATTTTTTTTTGTTGCTATTTTAAATGAGTCTGCCCCTTTTTCTCATCGTGCACCGCTGGGTCGGAACGGTAGTGTTGTAATATTCACGATCTACACGTGCCATTCAATCGTATTTATTCTCTATCAAACCAAATGTACAAAGTAATTAGTTATTGGCTGACTTTCTATTCAGTACCTTCAATTTTGGTAGTAAGTTATACCTTGCAGTCTCCACCACCGCACGATACTGCCAAACGCAGGTTAACTGCTGGGCAAAGTAAGAGTTCACGATTATGTTCTTCCTCTCAGCTACTGCAACGCGCACCTACTGGGATATCAGTCATGAAAATAGGATGAAAAGTAGTTCATGAAAAGCACAACAAAAAGTATACACGTTACCTTTGTGCATCGCGATTGTACTGCGTACGCTTCTGTCAAAAGGCTAACGTTCATTTGAACAATGAAAACTCACTCAGTCCAAAATAAAAAATTAGGTTTGTCGCTGCTTAGCTTTACACATTCTAGTCACGGTTAGCTTTGGCAATTACGAGCTCAAAGTTCCGCTTCAGTCTCATGCTACTGAAGATTTACATCCAAAATTATAGTCTTCGTTCACCAACTCCATGGCAAAGTCGAGAGAGCTTTTCAAGGGCCAGTGACTTAATGACATCTACCTTGGGCAGCTCGTTGCCATTGAGCTTTCTTACTACAGTTACTTATGTACGTACTAGAGGGCCCGCACTGTCATAAATGACAGCGAAGAATTTGTGTTGACCTTCTTCATTAACCACACTTTCGTTATTGCAACTGCTAACCTAAGCACCCTGAGATGAGCGTTTACGGCTTCACAGCCGCTCAGTCTCTAAACTTTGGAGAAATGGAGAAAATTCTCCGCTTTTTGCAGGCCGATCAGCATCGCTCAAAGTAATAGCTTCGATTTGGTATTACGGATACGGTAGGATGGCCTATATAGTTCCATTGTTTTTTTCTTAGCGAAAGCTGTTTCATCGACAATTGAATTAAGTTTGGAAGAATAACTGACGCAACAAAATTATCTGTGGGAAGAAACTAAGAATGAAGATGCATGAGAGCATTAATAGAAGCTTCAGGTATCTTCAGTACTGAGATTTCTGCTTCGGCAATGCAAGACGTGCATTCAGACATAAGGTCGCCCTATACTTTGTCATAGATTCGATACATGGAAAAGGTAATGCTGGTGCACATCAGACTAAGCCTGCGATGTCTTCATAGTTTGAATTTCAACTGTTGCTGATTAAGATACGTTTGCTGTCATCTGCAACCTGGCCTATTTTCTACCTATTAGTTTTTAATGAAGCTTAATAGGATGACAACACACTCCAGCCTGGGGTAATTTCCGCCTATCTGTTTTGTTAAAGCGTGACAGAAAATGAATAAAAGAATAAAAAACAGATAAATAAATAAAGAAACAGATAAAGAAACAAACAGATAAATACACAACGGTTTTATTATATTGTAAATCACGGCAAAAATTTTCCTTAGACCACAAAGAAAATAGCGCCTTGATCGTCTCTTGGTGTGAGTCTAAGTATAACAACTGGCATATTACTGAAATTTTATGCAGTATACAGAACTAGATATATGACCGTGAATACTTGCTAAAATCATTAAAATTGCACAGAGTTAGGTGCCGCATTGTTCTCGGTAGAGGTAGGCCTGTGCTAACCATAGACTACATAGTTTGGTCAATCATTAATGGATGTCCCAACAGGCACAATTCCGTGGAAGAAACCGAAGTCCATGGGCCAGATGCTCGAACACCTTTTAAAGTTACAAGCATCGTAACTGTGCAGCTGTTGGTACAAATGCAGCAATATAACTGCTGAGGTTTTGCATTTTTACTCTGAGTTTGTCTACTTTTTTAGGTATGCATCGGTTGGAGGTTCAAACCATTTTAATCATGACTTTGTAAAGATCACTATAAGAAAGTGACAAAATTTGAGCGGCGATATCGGTACTTCTTCAAGGAACTGTACAGTTTACGTTACCGTAACTTTACAAGGCGTTTGTGCATCTGGGCCCAGGTTCCTGGATTGTTTGAGCTAATTTTTTAATGACAACATGAAATAAATAAGAATCTATTCTATTCTTTCCAGGCCCATAATCTCAATTGCCGGAATATTTTGTTCTTAGTTTCCTTGTTTACACATACTATACGACGCGTTCTGTTACACTGTGCGTATCTATGATATTCCTTCCACATATCCACGTCTATATTCAATCACAAATTTGGTGTATGATAAAAGTAAAATATGCTTTCCGCAGTTCGTCTTTACCATTGATTGCAAGGCTCGCTCCAAAACATTCCACAATATTCTCGCTACCGGTTTATGTAAAGATGGCAAAATTTGTTTCACATAACACAGTGTATCTTTTTACAGCTCCGTCTTCACGATTGACCGCAAGACTCGCTCCATAACCAGATCAACCCTTCTGTCTCCGTCCACCACCTCCATCCACTCCCCCTCCAACCTCGCCGTCAGTTCGTCCCTCCACAAGCTGGACTTCACGGCCAGCCACACGTACACCGTGCCAACCTCAGCCCACGTGCGGCCCATCAACTGCTACTCTGTACCCCACGTACCCGTGCCGGGGTCTGCTGTGCTGCAGCCCACCAGTTTCTTTGCGTCGGTACCGGTAGTGGCCGGTGTCCGGGGTGGTGGCGTCGACCGGTCGGGTACAGGCCGTCCGTGGGACGCCGCTACAGCCGGCAGAGGACGTTCAACTGAACAGTCACTTGCGGAGTTCAAGGGAAATATGAAGGATTTAGAGGTAAATAAAGTTAATAACTGATCTTTTACCTTCATAATTTAAAGGAAATTTGCATGAAAAAGGCCAACAACTTAGCTGACAAGAAATAGTGGTAATTAAGCCAATAAGTGAAGCAACGCTTGCAGGGAACAGAAAACATTTAAGAGATTCTAAAATTAAAGTTGCTCCAAATAAACGGTCACCCGCAGAATTCAAAGGACATTTGAAAAATATTGATGCAAAAAAATTACCTAAGCCGACAGAGTTAGAGGTAAATAAGCAAGTCAACCGATACTTGAAGAAAACTAGAGAAATATGAAGTATTTTAAAATTAAAAGTTTAAACAACTCAGCGGATGTATGCAAAATTCAAGTCAAATTAGGTAAAAAAAAAACTAAATGTGAGTCCTCCAATCTTTGAATAGAGCTAAATTGGGGATAATTGCACCCAACAATTGCGAAATTCAGAGAAATCTGCAGGGTGAAAAATATGTAAATGCAAGCAGTCCTTACATTTATATCTACTATTTCACCAATGGGAGTGAAAAATGAGAAAGCTATCACTTAGGTCATCTTTAACCTTTACATGTTCTTGTAGTTCTCGTTCTGAAACAATGAAATTTTCACATTTATTTGACCATCCTAATTTCTTTCCAAAATTGTTATCGTCTTATTGTGGAGAATATTTTCATGTTATTGTACTGCTGGCAATGTACTAGTATTATGCACTGAAGAATTCTCTGGAAGCTTTTACTACGATGATTCATGATTGTGCATGTGAAGTCGATACTATGAATGTGACAAGTGCTATGACTCGCTCAGAGGACGTCAGTTTGGCAGTTTTATGGCACAATTCTGGAACTTTTGCGCTGTACCGACGGGATCTTCGGAGCATCGTGCGGATGAAAGTTTTATAAGAGATTGCGGAACACGTTACGAAAGTTGTCTATAGAATGCGTATGGGGCTGCGGAGGGATTCCTAAGGCCGAGGCCACTGTTTACAATCGCACGTTCAACTTACGAATTAATATTCAGCTCGCACGTCGTTTGTGCGACCGAATCTGTGCTACCGACATTTAACGCGTATCGGATAATATATGAGCTGAACGTCCGTTCGTAAGCTGAGCGTGCAATTGAATAGGGTGGCTCAGGCAAGAGATGCAGTTATTGTATATAACTTGATTTGCACTGGAAAAATAAGAAGCTGGGTGGAAAGCGTTCAGCACAATGTCGCCTTTAATAATACTGTAGATTCTCTCTGTCAAAATAATTGATATATGTATCAAAGTTGTTACAATGTTTAAGCCTATTTTCGCTGAAGGTAACGTAGGGAAACTACCGAGTTTAGAATACGTTTTGTATCAAGAAATATTTTAATTTATCATGTGAAGAAAAATAAGAATTCAAAAATCTTCTAACTCATCTAGTTCTAGACTGATTTCGGTCCAATTTGTCGATGTCGTACTCGACGTAACCTCCTTCAGTCTGAGCTACTGCCTGGAGACGCTTAAAACCCTGAGTAATCGAGGAAAGCACAGCATCCTATTGATTTCAGCCCATGCGCGAAGAAGAGCTCGTTTCTACACCAGTTAGATTTTTGTATGTTCTTGCACAAGCGTTTGCCTCAAGGATGGACCATAGTGCACCGTCCATCGGGTTGAGGTCGGGCGAAAATGAGGGCCACGAAACTTTATCAGTAAGGAAGGCAAATTATTGTTGATGCACCACAACAGGGTCTTTCGTGATGTGTGAGAAGATCCACTGTGTTGAAAGGTTTACATGAGGTTTTTAAAGTGCAGTTGGGTTTCTGCAAGCATAGGAGCTATTACTTACGTACTTATGCAAATGCTTAAAATGTATTTTACAGTTGAAACGAATTTGCACGCGTAATTCTCTCAGTTTTTACGAATTTTATTTTGGGGTTAAAATTTGATTTAGAGTTGAGTTCACTGTACGTTCACAAAGACATTGCTATGTTTCACTACTGGTCCCACAGTTGTAATGAATTTGCCCAGGGCAAATAAATGCTGTGCCCGCCATAGGTTATTCGTTAACATTTTGAAGTAGCACATTCTCACCAGAATTTTTTTTTCCATTTCAGATCGATTCCCGAACAGTACGCCTTGACGCCGTCGTCAAGGAAGGGAGCTACGGTCAGCTCTGCACTGGTGTAGTCCTCGCTACCAGACCTCTGGCAGATGCAAAGGTCCTTAATACTGTATAATTATCAATTTTCTTCTTGACCCGACTGACAATTGTGTATGGCAGCAAATGCTATAACGGAGCATATAATAGTTACATAGTTCTAGTTAAAATTTGTTTATGCATGGGACAGCAGTGGTGCAGACGGCTGGCAATGAGATATAATCAAGTCCTATGTTTATGATTGTTTAGTTTACCCAGCTGATTGATTTCTTCCATCTAACTCCGTCTTGCGTGCCTATGTGTTCATCTTCATAGAAACATACAAAGACATTAGTGCAACAGGCCATCAAAACTAACGGTGAAGAACATTGGATGATGCGTTTTCAATAATCCCACTCTTACTTAAGTTGCTGATTGCTTTTAAAAATATATTATGCTTGATAGCTTTTCGTCTTCGGTTCTGTAGAGAAGCACAATCCTGCTGCACTCTATATCTTCCCCTTTGTTTCGTTGATCATCAACCCAATTTGACCCTAACAAGCTTGGAAAAAATAAAACTTTGGTGTAGGTAGAATGTACAAAACATGAGCCATGGGAGTGTTAAAGGAAGCTGTAAGAATCGCCAGTGCTTGGTTTTCAGCGGGAGCAAAAAAAAAAAAAAAAAAGATTTCAATTTTAGAGCTTCTGTGCCTCTCCTCTCATCTGCAACTTGGTTTAATTTTCACCTATCGGCTTTCAACAGCGTGCTAAGACTGCTACAATTTTCACTTTGCCCTAATTTGCGTCGATTTGCTTCTCTTAAGCCTAACAAATTTTGAACAGATGAACAAATAAAACAGATAAAAACAAGCAGATTAACATATAAATAGAAAATAGATAAGCGTAGAACACATAAACAGCTATACAAAGTTTTAATCCTGCTCATGGTATCAGTACGTTACTGGTGGCAGAGTTTTTCATCATGAAGATGCAAACATAAAAAACATTTCCGTGTAGAACTTTAATGAACTTTTACCGGGCAAGTAACTAAATATGGTCAAATACATAATGCTATTCCTACAAGATCTTTTGCTCGGCAAAGGTTAACCACACAAGTCGAGAGCGTAACAGCGCAATGACGGTTCGGATACATCAAAACAATCTGGCCGAGGCCCCATTGTAGCAGTAAGCCACATGCGACGCAACAAATTTGCTGCTTAAAAAAATGTAAAATCGGGTATAGCAATCTAGTGTCCCCACCGACGCAATCCATACTGTGCTACATACTATCGCTCACAGGTGCCATGTCTCCTGCAAATTACATCGTTTGTAGTGCGGGTGGGGCCAAGACCTCAGGAGGGGCTTGAACTTCAGACGCTCTACCATACTTACGATTATATATCTTGATGTAGCGAATAAATATATCCATCAATTTCACTCAAGGCACATACAAAGGACATTTTTTAATCATTTCAAAGCTACACAAAGCATGACGCGTATCAGCACAAGTCACTACATCCTTGACCAAAGTATGAGTGACACTGAACCGAGAACTGACGTTGCTGAACGGGTTCGAACTCACTGTCGCCCACTCGCCACCGCTTCGCTACGGTTAGCCTCTAAAACATTTAGTTATTATTTTCTCTCATATGAACATCACTTGTTTCTGTGGAGTTATAGCTAAACATTGCGTGTTTTTTAGTCGATGACAGCACACGAGACAATATATGCATAAAATATTAACCGTTAACATCGACAAATATTGTAATCTTGTAAGTAATAATGTAGATTTATCTTTATTAAATTCTACGGTACTTTGACTTACGCTTCACTTTGCCAGGGCAAGCTTTGCTTTAATACTGAGCAATTGTTTGGATTTTTCTTTTTTGAGCTCTGTAAAATAATTACTGTAAGAATTCTATTGAGCTTGCTCGTATAATGCCAGCATAATAAGCATAAAGAGTAAAAAAATGTTCTGTAATATCTGCTAATATAGAAAGTTTATTAAATATCTGTACTTCAACTTTGCAGAGCAGGTGACGCGGCGCATCTTATTCTTTCGACTACACGCCTACTTCGAATAATAGAGCAGTGCATTTATTACGATGGTCCCCCTGAAAAAAGTTTTCTTTCCTAATCCTAACAAGTACTCTACGGACAAGACCACTCATGTTTAAGTTACTTGTTCTTCGCTTTGTGTTTTTCAGTCCCGATTTGCTAACATAATAGCTTTACGTTTTCTTGAACGTGCATTTCAGGTGCTCGTAAAGGTGCTTAAAAGCGGTGCTGCAGAAGAGTGCGCTGCAGTGCAGCAGTGCAAAGAAGCGGCGAGACTGCGCGCTGTGCACCACAGTGCAGTTCTTACTGTTGCAGCGATGGCTCTCTGCAGCACTACCCCGCTCATGATAGTCTATGCTGACGCTGGCTATCAGAACTTGAAGCTGTAAGAATATATATATTATACCATAAGCTCTTATAATAACAGCCCCACGATGGGGCATCACTCCACCGCAAGGATATTTGTGTTTAGTCTGAAAGCCAAATTTTAATACTGCTATGCCTATTCTCTAGGCTTTTATTAGTTCCCATCCTCTTCGTGACTAAGAACTATGGGGTTGGTCTATTCTCTCATGCATTTCACTAAGTGGAAGTAACACTTCTCTAAGCGGTATTTCCAACACGTTCCAAATTAGGACTTAGCAGTAGAAACTCTTCCAAATCGTTTTCTTATTTTTTACGCTGTTTCCTGATGATAATTAACTTATTGTTCTTAGTATGGGAATGTGTATATAGGTGCATGCACCGTGGATTATGTACCTAAAGATAAGGACAGCTTGTTCAATCTCACGTCTTTGGCAATGCCAATGACAGATTCAAAAAGACTTGAGAATATCTTTAATTTTTTGGAACTAACCCTTAAACTCCCTAACAATGTGATGCTTAGGCATCACTCTTGTGATTTATGCACTACCTGGAATACCTTCACTGCATTTTTGCGTTAAGTCATTACTGTAGAAAGCGATTCAAATAATAATAAAAAATCATGAATTACAGTTTCCTCATTCTGGCGCTGGTATTGATACTGTTACTATAATGCAGCAGTAAAAGCAGTTCTTTATTTCTATTGAAAAAAATGAAGGTAAAAAGCAATTTTTATGATAATTTCCTTTGTATTCTTTTATCGCGGCATACAGAAGCTCTAACCTGCCAATCACGACGGCTTCTTTTGCTATCTTGTTTGACTGTTACAACATCTCTTAGTAAACCGGCACCGCAGCTGCGCAACTATCACTTCTGTAAGAGGGTAATCCTGAACCGTGGCTGGCGGAATGCCTGAAATTATCCTGAGAAACAAATGGATTACTTCCATGAACGCCCCGGCAAGGTTGGTGGACTGAGGACTTCTAGACGTCGTCTACCGCGAGGTCCACCGTGTTGGCCTAGCCCACCTGCACTCCTGCAACATTGCCCACTCTGATTTGGCCGCCAGAAACTGCGTGTGAGTCTCTTGTTTGTTGTAAAGTAGTGGATGTGATTATTGGCGAAGTCACGTAAGTGTTTCATCTGAATCGGGACAGTAATGTTCACTCTGCTCATTTGAAAAATTATTAATAGGGATTTTCCTAATGCAAGTTCAATTATATGCAACTTTCTTGTGTTATGTTATGCGTCTGATAATTTTCAACAAAGAAATGAGTCTGGTTACCTCCGCCAAGGAGGTTATGTTTTTGTCGTGTCTTTCGGTCTGTCACCAAGATAACTCAAAACGTTATGAACGGATTTGGACGAAATTTACAGAGATTGTTAGGTATCTTAGGAGGAAGAGATGATTAAATTTTGGTGAAGCTATGTCCATTTGTTTGTTTGTCTGCCTCACTGCCTCATTTTTCTCAATGCCATAACTGAAAAAGTTATGGATGGGTTCTTATGAAATTAATATGAGTTGTAGGTATATAACAACGAGTAAATGGCCAAATTTTAGTAATGATACGTTTGTTCGTTCGTTTGTCACTGTTTTTAATTTTATGCTTGCTAGCACAATAACTAAGAAAATAATGAATGGATCTTTATGAAATTTATAGTGGTTGTTAGTAATGTTAAAAGACATAAATGATTTATAAATTTTGGTGCAGATCGGTTTGTTCGTTTGTATGTTTGACTCATGTTTGTCTTCACGTTTGTTAGCAGTATAACTCAAAAAGTGATGAACGGATCTTCAAGAAAATAACACAAGCTGTTATTGTTATCAAAAGGTACAAATGATTAGATTTTGGAATTTAGACAAAAAAATTTATGGCTTCAGAGACAATTTAATTTTTTTGCTACTGTTGCGGTGCTTGGCGGAGGTATGCGCTCTCAGAGTGCTCTAGTATTCATTCTTATTTACTGTGATGAGCCTATGATAATTGGAATCATCTCATTCATTGAATTTTCATACTAATTCCATCAACATTATCCTGTTACCGGGAGCCTCTTCATAATTTGGAAACACTGGAGTCCCTGTAATTTCACACCATTCCCATTATTATTTTTATATCCTTGGAAGTCCTCTCCATATTTGCGGGGCCATTCCAGTCCTTAGATTTCTAAGAGTCTCTTCATTTTATGCTGAGGTGCAGCGATAAACCAACAGGACCGCCCTTCCTAATTCCAGCGTAACAGCTCAGTACGCGGTGCGAGTGACAGATGGCGCCATAGCTTGTGACCTGTTCCCGGAAGATTATCAGCTTCTTGTGGACCCGCAGCAGCACAGCGACAGCAGCAGCAGCAGCTGCGGTAGCGGATCTGCTGGTGCTGGAGGGGTCAGGCCAGTTGCATGGATGGCTCTGGAAGCCATCCTGGAGGACAAGCCTTCAATGCCGTCCGATGTCGTAAGTGTGTTAGGTACTGGCACCCTGAGGTGGGCACTTGCGACTCTGTTAGCGGCCCTCTGGCCCAGCCATGAGGGTAGAAAAGGCCGCAGGTCCAGATGTTCCACAGATTCTTGTGTTTTACATCTTGTGGCTGAGCTACGGGGCGGCAAATTAACGCTGCAAGTGTCCATGTCTAATAGGAACTACTTCACATCAGTATTGACCTAACCTTTCTCAAGCACTAATACAGTTTTTAACGATTATTTTGGGCCATTTTAGGAAGTGATCTTAGTTCTCATTAACTGTTAAATAATTCGTTTATTCACTTTTTTTTGCTGCGGTCAGTATTTGATTTTGATAATAGAAAAAACATTATTATGTGCCCATTGCCCACCTAATAAGTTGTTCAATTTGCTATTGCAGTGGTCGTGGGGTGTAGTGGCCTGGGAACTGAGCACCCTGTCCCAACAGCCCTATGAGGACCTGACCCCGTCCCACCTCACCGAGTACCTCAAGGACGGCTACCGCCTCGCACAGCCTCCCACTTGTCCCGATGTTCTCTACCAACTCATGGCTTTCTGCTGGGCTCTAAATCCAAACCACAGGCCCAGGGCCGCTCTTCTGGTCGACTACCTCACTGGCCTCACCCAGGAAGGAACTCCAGCGGGCATCTCCGCCACCAGCACGTCTGCACCTGACACGCAAATGAACAATCCCATTCCAATATCCTCTTTCATCCATCGGGCTGCAGGGCCACTGGAAAATGGAGCAGATTTCGGTGCATCCCATCTTGAATTACCAGGAAGTTTCTCGACGGTCTCATCGAGCGACAGCGCTGCGACTGGCACCAACGGATTCGTTGCCTCAGGTCTTTCCAGGACGATGAACTTGGCCGATTCTCCTGCCAGGGCCGGCCTCGCTCCATACACTCATCTGAAGGAAGATAACGTTCCTCCGGCTCCTCCGGGCCTGTCCCACTTCCCGTCAACTGTTTACAGCACACCGACCTCCTTAGCGGGCGATCTGCCATGGAAGTTGCCGGACAAGTCTCCGGAGCCTTCTACTCTCACAAAGTTGACGAGTGAGGCTGCAGGTCCAGATCGCCTCTGTGCAACGTTTACAAGCGCTAGCAATGGAGTCCCTCCACCCCTGCCTCCCGCCAACAATCCTTCTGCCTCTTGCCCAGTCCTAAATAAGTCCCAAAGACCACAACAACCGCTTCCAGGTAGCACTAGCTCTTCGCTTGTTCTGTAGTTACTAATACTAGTTAAAAAGTGGGTCGGACAAATGTCTTCTGAACCTATAATTATGAATTTTCAATCGCATCAATTAGTAAATAATATACGCCTACGAACGTCTCTAAAAAATATTTGAACGGCTACAACATCTCATGTCTTGATTTGATGACTCAAAATAGTAAAACAAAATTACCTACATCCTTCGCCTCTGTCAGAAGTAGAAAAAGCAATGGCCTTTTTTTTTTCTTTCTGAAATAATGACAGCTATTTATTTAGTAGCTTCCATGATGAACAAATCTATCTTTGTTACCAGAGTTTAAGTTTTTCTTTTTTATTACCAACATTAATTCAGAGTCGAATATAGATCGTTATTAGTCAAAGTGTGCCGTCGGAAAATTCAAAATATGTGCTAACGCTCACCGGAATTACTGAAGAAACAAAGAATAAGTTTAGAGGTACTGAGAGGTTCTATAAGAAGCTGCTCAAGATTTTCTTCCTTTTTAAGCGTGATACTGGCTGTAGAGCGAGTGCTGTGTGTCGTTCTTGTACATAGTATAGATAGGTAATCTAAATCTCAGGCATGTAAAAAATATTAACACTATCTACGTATCATGTTAAGTACCCAAGAAGTATCAAACAATTTACTTTTAAAAGGAAGCAAATCATCTGAGCCATCATACTGGCATACAGAAATGTATATCACTCATCAAATTATTACTCTCAGTTTCTGAATTTCGATAAGCGATTTGTTCTGAAAGTAAGATAAATGAGAGATTTATTACCAAACTTTATCTACATATGAACCAATCAGCCATCATTGCGACCTCGAGGATGTCATCCTCATCAATAGAAATCAAACCCTAATCGTCTTAGCGCGCAAGATTTCGGTCATTTTGAAATTAATTTTTATTAGTTAGGCAGAAATTTTATGGCTGTTCTCCGTCATTTTCGTCAGCCAATTATGAAATAATACGTTTTCTGAAAGAGAACACACAAATGCAAAATACGAGTGTATTAGATAATATTGGTCTCTGTGAGCTCTAAATTCAAAATTCAGGTACCATTTCAGTGAGTGATTATGGAACTCTAAATTCTTCAGGGTAATTAGTTAAATTAGCATCCATAATTTTCATCATCAGTGGTCAGGCTGACTATATTGAGTTTCCATTTCAATCAAACATAAATGAATGTGTGTGTGATGCTGATCAACGTTATTTACTGTAGTGAATGTCAATACATGATTTCAAAATTGTGGTTTGCTTTATTCTTTACCAATGGCAGACGGTTTTTTTGCTACTAAAAGGAAGACGACGAAAATAAACAAATAACTACGAGGGCAAATTAAGAAGCAAAGTTCTGCCTTTCATTTACGAAAACTGCAAAGCATTTCCTTTGCTTCTGGCATCGCCAGCCCCTGCTTTCGGAGATTTATTATTCTTCAAATTTCCACGCCAACGCAAAAATTCTCAGCTAAATTGTTAGGGAAAAATTCGCGTCACTTAAATCAAGACGCCTTCATTAGAATCATTGCCACCCTCCTGCTTAGAAGTTCTAACTATAAAATGCTTTTAAATCCCATACGTTCCAGAAAAACTATAAAACCCTCTCATTAAAATTGCATAAAAGCTGCAAAGGATCAGCACAAGCCTGGCTACATCGAGGCAACATTCGTAACTTTATCACTGCACTGGCGGAGAACTGATTCACTGGTCGGAGAAGTGATCGCTGCTTGTGACAGCCGCCCCAACCTTTATACATATTTATTGCGATTTCTGGCGCATATATTCCGTCGCTTACATGCCTACTCTGAGCCACCGATTACCACGCTATAAAGGACCCTCAAACGCGTTTTTCTTTACGTCTACCGTCGAAATCATTCGAGGGGAACTGGTACTTCTGCGCTAAATTTTCCTGCCGATCCTGGCGAGGCACAGACAATTATTTGCACTTTGGGAATCTGCCGGAGTTTCCGTAAGGATTAAACACCTCCACTCAGAGGATGAATGCTCCCTAATTACAGTACTGAGTGCAAACGTCAACGAAAGTCTTGGAATATTTAATACTAGTTAAAGACATTGTACTTTAAGACGTGTCGCCACGGTAGCTACATGCTTCCGTTCTCAGCTCTAACACCTTGTATCGCTCGTTCGATTCCCCGTGCACACGAGCTCTTTGCAGATCTTGGTGTGCTGACTCGGCAGTCGTGTGTGCATGCTCGGCANGTACGGATGAGACTCGGTGGCTAATGGTGCGATATTTCCTGGGAGTTTGCGCAAAAAGAAATGCAGATGGCAGCTTTACATTCGAGGGGAACTGGTACTTCTGCGCTAAATTTTCCTGCCGATCCTAGCGAGGCACAGACAATTATTTGCACTTTGCGAATCTGCCCGAGTTTCCGTAAGGATTAAACACCTCCACTCAGAGGATGTTGGCTCCCTAATTACAGTATTGGTGCAAACGTCAACGAAAGTCCTGGAATATTTAATGCTAGTTAAAGACATTGTACTTTAACTTAAGATGCTGGAATTAAAGCAGAGGAAAGTGTTACGTCATTTAATTGCGACAAATGCAAGCCTTATTTTCACGTCCTGCAATAACACTGCTGCCAATATTTGAGAAGAGATTAGGTTAGGTAAGAAGAACGGATTTGTATTTCCATTTGGCTAAAACAAACAGGCTCTATAGATTTACCTACACATGAAAATAGTTTCACTGTAATTACAAGCGCTGCGTTCACTGTACGGCTATGTTTGGAACACTTATAGTTGACAGTTATTGCAATTGCTCCTTTAAATTTAACTTGCTAAGGTGGCAAAAACAGTACTGGCAGTGTGTGCTTATTCAACAATTAGACAGCCTTTCCCATTAAAGTAACGACAACACCTGCTGAAAATTTAGCACTTCATTAGTTGAACTAGCTTTTCCTCTATGGCAACGCTAAATATTTAGGTTTGATCAAGTCATGTATGGTACCACTATTGAAAGAAGAGTAAACTCTGAACCAAGCTGCTAAAAAACGTTTTCTTGAGAAGAGTATAACTGAAATGATTATATAATTTATGAGCACTTGCCCGGTAAAGGGATAAGCAAGAGAATATGTCAAACCCTTGATAGGTAACCCCCAAAAGTCTATTTTCAAATACTGGTAACAACACAGGGTCTCAACCGGGCCATGTCTTATTTTAAATAAGAGGCACTGATATTATAATCACTTACTGCTGTACAGTAGAACAGACTTAAGCTCAACAACTAAATCTCCAATGTTTTCGGTCACAAGGCTTGACTCCCAGTCCTTCTCAGCTAGAAAAAAAGTCAATGATTAGTATTTAATAATCACAGAAGAACGCTTTTCTTCTGATCTGAGCTGAAGAAAAATCTTCTAGCTGTCACTATATGCAAGAATTTTTCTAGCAAAAATTAAAAAAAACTAGCAGTAGTGTATTCTTTGCATGATAAGAGAAATAAACATATCCAGAGAATCTGAGCTACTGTAAGAGGTGCTGCACCATTACGTATCCAATATACGGAATTCCAAAGTGCGCGCTTGAAAAGGAGCCGAAGACTCGGACAGCGCCGTGAGCACAACTTATTTCAACTCGGGCAGTTAGCTAAATTGAACGGGCGACTGTGCGTGGTGATGTGAGGGCGGTGAGGGAGGGCAGGTGGTGAGCGACTCATCAAGGGCCCTCGTCGCGCTTGTCAACGTCTTCGAAAAGGCGAAAAGTTGAGGGAAGAATGCAGGCCATTTAGAAAATTTCTATACGAAAATGGAACCGAAAGTATATTTGCTGAAGAATATATATGAATGATTGTAAATGAGGATTTACTTCTGCTGCGGAAAAGTTCATGTTATACGTAATGAAGAAAGGTCTATGCTACTGAGAAGTTTATTTCCTAATCAAAATGTGTTACTGAATCACAATCATGATTTATTTTTTTTGCAGCTGGGAAGTTTACTTGCACGCAGTGCACTTTTAGGTTGCAAACACTTGACGCAACTGGCATATTTAGTTGATGAAGATAGCCTGGTAATACTCCATAAAGAAATATTTCTGTTGTTAGGAAGTTTATTTCATCAAAAGTAATTTAGTGATACGTGATCAAAGAAGTTTCCTTTTTGTTGAGAATTTTTTATTGGCTCATAATCCTATTAAAATGTTTATGCCTCATCTTACATCTTTTGTAGTACTCATTTATCTTTCAGTGTGCTGCAGCATACAGATCTTCCCAGAAGAATGCCTGAAAGAAGGTCATTCTTAATTTACTGGACGATCTGTTAAAGATTGTGTTGAAATGCAGACTTCAAAGTCTTAATCACACATGTTTCTTTCTCCATAAATATTTGCTTCATATCCTCACTAGTTTCAAAAAGTGTCGCTGTAGTAAACTTCTATTCGAAACAGAGAAATATTTTGCGCACTACAGCAAGGTCTCGGTTCTACATTTCAGGTAATGTTATTCCTACGCGGCGCCTGATTTCTGAATGGTTGACTGTAGTCTCTTCAAGAAACTAAGAAGTGATGTTGCATTTCACAACAAGGTCATTCCCATTACAAAATCTTTTTAACAATCCTAACCAGTTTTTAGAAGTGTGCACTATATTTATTTTCTGAGCTTGAGAAGTGAATTTACAAGTCACAGTAATGTCTTATCCAGCTCCACGATGGCGACATGTTTATGTTTGAAGCTCTAACTCCTAGCATTGCAGGTTCGAGGCCAACCCAGGTACTCGAGCTCTTTGCTGATCTAGGTGTGCTGACTCTGCAGTTGTGGGCGTGCAGTGCTCCATGGTGGAACTTGCCTTCCTCTGAGACTAGGGGTGTGGGGGGTCGCGGGTCATTAGAACCTTCCGTCAAATTGGCGCCATAGTTCTTAATGACCCTCGGTCAACTGTAGCCGCACTTACTCCTCTGGGGCCAATGGGCCTATATTCTCAGCACAAACCAGTGCGTGTGGGTCTTCCAGTTGAGGGGGGCGGTCAAAATTGACCTTACCTCTAAGACCTTTTCACCACGCCCTAACGAAATTGTTGCTGGAAGTACAATGCTTATTGTAATTTCTCCTCCAGGGAATTTGAAGAGATATTTCATTCTCCAGCGAAGTAGCATGCCGTAGTAAAGGCTTAGCCACTGCAAGACTTTTTCAACCCGCCCAAGCTAACAAGTATTCGAAAGTAAACGCTCAAGTTTTTCCTCCGGGGACAACGAAGCGATATCGCATTCAGCAGCGAAGGGAAGCAGTCGAGAGAGCCACAGTCGGGTCGTTCAATTAAAGAACGAAGAGCCGTCAATGGAACTCAGACGCCGCCTCGCCAATTGCCAGTAAAATGAATTCCGTCACTGATCTCTCGGCTCAGAAATTTAGTCTCATTTTGGGTGAGCTGCTCTTGTGAGCAGCCGACAGTCCGACGTGTTTGAGTCAAAGAGTTCCGGTGCTGATTTCGGCGCATTCATTTTGTGCCTGTTCGTCCACAATGGTTGTATGAACTGGTATTAAAATCTTACGTTTTAGTGATGCCAAATCTCCCCATTGAGTCCATCAGTAACATTTCACAACTCAGTATCTTTACTTCACTGGGAATGTCTGTAAAATCCAGGATTTTGGAAAATTTGCAGTTCGATTTGATGACACACATGCAGGAAGGAACTGATGTTCAAAGCTTGCTAGAAGTTTGAGAGCAGCTCAAGACTTGAGGAGTTCTTCCCAACTTCTGCAGCGGGCAGCCTTGAGTTCTAGAGCTGCTTTAAGCAGCTTAGTTTCTGCATAGATAGAAAAAACCTAAGCGCTGCTACGCTAAATAATCTGCGTATCAGTGATATCAGCCATAAATAATAATAGTTATAAATCAAGAACTTACCTAGCCAACTGAGTTTTTCTCATAGAGTTAGGCGCTTAAAGCAAGAGTATTCTGATCTGCTTTTTCAAAGTGCACACTAAACTTGTATTAAGTAAGCATCGTACAAGAACTGTTTTTGAACATCGCATTAAATGCAAAAACCGTTTCAACCAGCTTAATTTTCCTCCAACAGAAGAATCACTAACATATTGAACTTTTGCAATATCTTCTAGGTATCGTGCAACTACCATTGTCTATGGTTGCTAAGTATTCAAGAACAGCTTTAGCCAGCTCGGTACTACACATATATAAGAGTGTCAAAACACCACGTTACCAAACCTTATCCATATTTTCCACGTTTCTTTATAAAGTAAATATTCCATAAGAACTGCCGTCAATGATGGCCTCGAATTCAAGAACTGCGCCAGCTAGCTAGTCCAATTCTTCTAAAGCTGCAGCTAGCGGCCCTGCCATTTGGGCTGACGACCTCGGCAGTTTCTTGGGCCGGGCGAGGGAGAGAATGAGGAGTGATAGAGCGAGCAGTTTAACTTGGCTTATGACGACTGATGGCTGCAGGCCTTGTCTGATGGGCGACTGGGGAGGCAAATGCTGGGCCTCCGTAGGCTCTCGGGTCCAAATGAGTGAATAGGAAAGAGAATATTAGCTTAGTTGCGGGTTGGGGGAGGATAAGAAAGGTGCAACTCCAGGTGAATTGGTAAAGGAGAACTTTTTTTAATATAAATCTCAAACATAATGCTTGACTTCTTAATGTTCCTCTAGTGGCGTCAGTAAAGGATGCTAACTACAACAATCTCAGGATCATTGAAGGTTTATTTGGTAGCAGAAGGGTTAACCCTATTTTAAGTAAGCCATGCTTCCTCTCCGCAAAAGCTTTACTTCATAAGATACTGTAGGACAGAGAACCTTTGAAGCAAAATAACACAGCCTGATTAAATGAGCATCAGGTATTACGTTTGCACCAACCAAAAGTCGAAGGGAGAGAGAAGGGACAAAACTGCCCTCCCCCAAAAAAAGAATCCGTCATTAGAAGTACGTAATAGCTGCTTCCTTCCTGCCTGGTGTAGGTGTGTCTCAGGCTTAAATAGAATTCTGGGACGCCACAGTAGCTGAAACCGTAAATAGGCTTTTGGGGCAGCTAAAATTCTGTTAGGGAGCATAGTAACTATGATGCAATTTCTGAAATTCGCTTTAAATAACATCATAGAATTGTTCACTAAGGTTAGCAAATCATCTAATAGGAAGTTCTGAGTGTGCAATTGCATACTTTAGTGCTGAAAAACGCGAAAAAACTTATTTTGACAAACGATGTCTTCAAAAATTATGTTAAAAAAATTTTGATTTTTCTGAGGATTGTTTCGGTCTTACATATAATTTGCCCCAACGGTAATCATAGCGGGGGCTGTCCCAAATTTAGCTGCAAAGAAGGACTGCAGAAAATTAGCTATAGACAAAGAGGCTCTGTCAACTTAAACCCCAAAGAGGGACTACACAGAAGCAATAACGAACCGAAAAAACCAAATGCAGCCACTTGTAGGTAGACCTCCCAATTCCAGCTGTATTTTATCATCATATTTTCAGCACCTTCAAGTACCCAAGCGACGCAACAAAGCTCAGCACTTGGATAATCCCAGCACAGCTCCGGGAGCCTGAGCTCGTTAGCATAACTCCTTCCTCTACATTAACTGAGCAGAGGAGGCGGTGGGTGCAGAGCTGCAGTGCACAGCTCTAGTCTGTATGTTCTCCAGAGCTTGAAATGAACGGCGTCAGAGCAAAGGGGTAACGGCGGAGTTAACGGTGCGTAAAGATAGAAAAATGTGTTCCGGCTACAAACTTTGCAGCGTGAAGATGTTCCTTGTTTTTCTACTTCAGCTTGGAGTGCATGTCCGTAGATAGCTACGGGGCTGGCAATGGTGGCGAAATGGCGTAAAGTAGAACAAGCTAGGAGAATTTGCACATGTTGGAGTGTGGTGAGCACATGAAGTGAACAGTTAAGAGGTTGCTAACTGGAACAGCGAAAATGAGTTAACAGAAGCTCATGAGCTCCTACATTGTTCAAAATTTCACCTGATTGTGTGTTGATTTCTCCGCTTTGGACTGCATTGCAGATATTAGTTACAACCTACTTACGACTTGCGATGGGCCGAAATGTTAATTTAGCAATGAAGAATTGAATTTGCTTCGCTCCCAATCAATCCAGAGTGAGAAAAACAGACAATTTAAAAATTCAGAGGCTTAGCTCAAATTGCCCTCGTCGCTCCAAGCTTACGTTCTAGCGAAATTTTTGTTGATGGTAATTTATTTTTGGCGAGTTTGGCAAACCCTTGCAGAGCAGATGGATGAATGAATGCTGTATTTCTCATATCTTGGTACTCGCAAAGCCTTGGTAATGATTAGTGTTTTGAAAAACTGAAAAGGTCGATTTTTACAAGACGCTCACCAGCAACGGCAAAGCCAGGTGCCCCATAGAATCAATTAAAACAGCAGGACAGTATAAGTACTGAAAGTCTGGCTGACAGTGGCAAGATGAATTTTACCGAAGTTATTATGCAGTTATGCAGTGGTTAATTGGACACCTTTTGGTCTGTCTATCTAAACCGATGTGATCTTATGTGGAGTAGAACATGTGTCGCTTTCTATGATCAAGATACGCCACCGAAAACTATTTCACGGAGGAATTAAAAAAAGGAAGCTAACGACTAAATATTTTTGTGAAGTTGGGTTCGCGCTAAAGTCGTTTGTTACCGGTACACAAAGTGGAATATCGAAACATCTTGCTGTGTCCGCATAAAAATAGCTTTGTGCCTACCAAAAAAAAAAGAAGATTATGAAAATCTTAGCCATAAAATTAAATTAGCGTCAACGCGTTACTAGTATTATTTCGGATACAATGTTAATTTATAGTAAAATAGACCTCAGAAAGCGCTGCGGTTTTTTATCCACAAGTGTTCAAAGAAGCATTCAGACGGTCTCTAAAGTTTAAAAATGACCTACTCGCAGATGCAATACATATATATTTATTGAACTCTCTTTTATCCTGATAAAATAAGGCTTGGCATTTCTTATGATTCTGGCAGACCCAGCAAGGGAAAGTATGTTTTTGCTCACGATATGCAACTGATTCAAAATTCGATAATAATTTAATGCAAATTATCAGATATCAGGCAGGCAGTCACCGAAGTGAAGCGGACGCCAGCTTTTGGATCGGAATGAAACAAGTCCAGATGATTGAAATTTTCTCCAAAGTGGAAAATATACTAGGGTATCGGTAAATTAGCGCAATACATACATAAGTGCACCAAAATATCTAATTACGACACATTTGACAGTTTAAACTAATTTCATTACCACATTCAGCTATTTAATACATCTTACACCGGTCGTCGAAGCGGATGTTCCGCACATATGTCTAAACCACAGAAACTTCACTACTAACACATATGTTTAGATTTGGTTCCTTCCAAATTACACTTTAAGGAGAGACTACTGCACATAGAGTACTAGCTGCTGGTGTACAGTACTGCTACCATTATAGAATTCATAACACGTGCAAAGAGCGAAAGCCGTTCAGTTATTATGCTGTTGTCACTAAAAATTGGACGATTCATTCTCCATGGAACCCAAATCACATCATCAGTTATGTTCTGGATAAATGATGTCGCGTGAAGGTGTTTCTGCTTCTGTTGTTGCCAAATAAATAGCGGCTCCTTGCTGGCGTGGAATGTAAAAAAAAAACGTTCATCTGGAATGTCATGGCACAACTCGCATTAAACTCGAGCTCTTCTAGACGGGAACTGAATTGGTAAACTCTGCGCTGGCGGCCACAATTACTTTCCTTCTACAGCAGGCCACTGCCTTGCTCTGTGCTCTCAGTCTTCGAGATTGTGACAAGCAGACATAGAGACAGACAAGCAGCTTCCACTTAGCTGAATAAAATTTATTTTATATTACCACAGCTGCTATTATCAGTTAAGACGATGCCAGCCTTGACTTCAACAAAAATTCCTAATCATGGTAGATACAGATGGCTGCTAGAAAAGAAAGGATATAGTCGTGTGGCGGACTGATGAAATACCTGTGTAATAAATCTTTTCCCGACTCTTGGAATGGCACTAACTATTCTCCATTAGTTCCTATATGTTCACGGACCCTATATGCCTTGTTAACTGAACTGGCCACAACAATGGTATGTGTAAGCACATATCTCTGACAAAAGCATCAAGCTTCCACAAAAAACTAACTGCTGTATACGTGTATGAAAAATCTAAAGGCCGCAAGTCTTTACACACCCATCTCTGCGATTCTAATTGCACGATGACGAATAAGGAGTCAATCGTTACAGCTTACGTTGTTTACTTTACCATGCAACAAACTTGCAGATGCGCAACGTGGGTCGTAGCTGCAGCAAATGGGGGAATTGCCAACAGAATAGGCTTGACATAACCACAAACAGAAACATGATGCGCGCATGTCTTCACGTAGCCAACGAGTAAACTAGAAAACATCATTTAAGAGTTTCTTAATGAATGGCAACGAATGACAGACCTGACAGCCCATATCACAGCTGAATATTCACTTTAATATTGGACCCAGAATACTTATATATATCTTGAATTTATGGTTTTCGGTTTCTAGCACCTTCAGTTTCATGTCTCTCTTCTAAAGTGTTTCATAGCTTCTAAACAACTAATCATAGGTATGTCCACAGTATATATAGATATATATCTATATTAGCGTTTATATGTCGACGTCAACTTTCATTTCTAGCTTAAGTAAGGTGGAGGCGGCACCAACTGTAAAATTGAGGTATACGTGTATAAACGAGTATAAGGCTCAATTTTTTTTATGAGTGTTGCCTCTTCGTTTAGGCTACTGGAAGGTGAAAGATATAGAAAGAAAGTTTCAGATAATATTATAACTCGTCTTTGTTAGATATTAAATCAGTGGTTCCATATATATTGTGCACTGCACTAACGAATTTCCATACAGGCTGCTAAAATGGTGTTGGCAGCCCAGCACTCACACCACCGGGGGCTAATATAAAACAACCAGTTATTAATAAATTTAATTAGCAATCAAATAATACTGTACTTTCATACTCGTAGGTTGTGATATTTTAGTGAAAAAATGAGCTAATGCAAGGCACCGGAAATTCATGGAGATTCCTCTATCATAACAGTGAAACATATTTATTTCTCAGTTTCCGCTCAAAATTTATAGTTTTCTTTCAATGCGTTCATAGAGTATTGGCAGGAGTAACTACGATATTTAGTGCCCTCTTCCTATATATGTGCTGCCCGAATTTACTGCTGTCTGCTGCTGTTACGGGTAGCAAAATAGGTCGCACTTTGACTTGAAACAGTGAGGTCAGTCATACCACACTGAATATAAAACCGGTTTGAGATTTACATGACTCTATTCGAGTAGCTCTCCACAGCTATCGTGATTTTATAATTCATTTGCACCTACACTGATATCGGGCGACAGGCGCTGCCATTTATTTCACCGCCGTAATCTTTCGTTCGAGTTTGAGGCTTTACTTTTCCAAAACTTCAGACAAGCCTGCTGGCTTTGCAACTCAGAATCGTACTGCAGGTGTTAAAAGCAACCCGATTACGGTTACGAAGAAAGATTGAAGTTATGAAAGTCTCATGCATAATCGGTTCAGCGGGTTGTAGCAAGCACAACTGTCCGATGTTTTGGACAAGTAAAGCTTCAAAATCATCGTTTGCTGCCCCGTCGAACTCGGCCCTAGGTGTTTTAGAGGCGAATAAAAACAGCAACAATGTTCCAGACTAAGACTTTCGAAAAGGACTAGCTCTTCAGGAATCTGCAATATTTTCATAGTACATATCTCAAATCTGAATCATGATATATCACTGATCAATCCTTCCGGGATCTGGCAAATCAAATTGATTTGTGGATGGTTTCAATCTCCTTTGCAATTCAAAATGGCGAACTGAAGAACTCAACTAATCTCCCATTCTACAGTCAGACCCTTCTGCTTCTGAGACTTGAGAAATCACCATGAAATTAAGGGCATTTGTTTAGCTGGCAAAAGTAGAATTGTAAAGCTTGACTCTATTCATCATTGTTAGTTCAATATCGGCATACAAGTACCAGAGCCAACATTATTACCATTCGACGGCGGAAAACTCCATTTTTAGGAATAAGATTGTATTTTTGATAATCCTCCAGAGTAACCAATAAGGGGACAACGCATGAAAGTCAATTAAGCGGGTCAAATTTAGAATACCTGCCTAAAATCCGAGACAAATAAACCATCGGGAGCTTATTTTCGCCACAACTCATTTGAGAATGTGGATGTACACTGAACCTCGTGTGTGCATATGGGTGAGCACATGTGTAGGTGTGCAAGTGATGTGTGTTTGTGTTGGTGTGAGTGTTGCACTGATGTGAATAAGTATGTGCATGTGACTGTACCACGGTGTTCTTCATCTCCACTCTGCTACCAAGCGTATCTCGTAACTGCTGCAATTTACAACTATGAAATTCCATTGAATAATTTCGATCTTTCCAGGCGGAAATTCAAGATTCCAACTAACAAAAAAAAAATCCAGGGAGGCCTTGGCAATATGGTCCCCACTATTGGGAATTGCAGTAACTATGCCTAATGAGTAGATTATCAGCTGCCGGATACTATAATGTCTGTTTCAAATTCCGTAGATTTAATATTTCACACTTCTCTCTTTCAGTACTACGGTAACTACAGTATTAATATTGGTTTTACAATTAAGAATTAGGCGTCCTACACCTGATTTGATTCTGCAGGCATCTGTTGCTACTATTCTTGAGTAGATGATGCAGAATACATTACATTCTAATAGCAATATGTGAGAAAAATGTAAATGTATTTAACATTAAATCAAGGATTATCAACTTTTCTTTATGTTCCGAACATTACTGTTGCTACAGGACGCCTGACTTTGATCCGTCGCCTTGGGATTAAGCCGATTATTTCGCAAGATATTGCTATGAAACTTGAGTCAGGCTCCACCTGCATTCCTTACGTAAAATCAAACCGTACTACAGCTTTTTACCACACAGGCGTGAAGATGCAATACTGTGAATGTCTAAATTATTTTACAGTCGAATTTAAAGTTAATTTTTATCAAGACGACTCAACAGTCGAGGTGCAGACACATTCTTCTTTGATCGACCGTAACCTGGAAAACCTTCGCAGCGCCCAGAAATAAAATAAAAGAGTTTTTTGTTTATTTATGCAAGCAGCTACCTTTAGCTACACGCTTTTGAGCTGTAGGTGATACTCGTGTAGTGCAGATAATCCTAGGGGTGATTTGTAACGTGCCTACTAACTATAGCTTTCTAATGCAGGAGCTACACTATACATCCGGACACACAACTTGATGCGAGTCGATACACATTTGTTTAAGGTGGGTGGTATTGGTACGTAGCATAGATACGGTAGCGTGAACGACGTGCGAGTTGTAAAATACTTGCATCAAGTTGGCACGCAAATGCACAATAGTGCATCTCGGCATAAATGGTAAAAAATGTTTGGTATTGTAAATTAGAGTCAGCTTAGGGACGCCCATTTTGTGGTACTAAAATAATTCAGTAACATATTCCTTTCGGAAAGCTTCCGCATTTTCGACTACAAGACTCGCGTTTCATTCATACGAGCCATTGGTTCATTCATTAACCGCCGAATTTCGCCCCATATTAGATTCATTAGCCCGGCCGTATCCAAGCTACGGCAATAGGAACAAGAAGGTGGAGCAATAATCGTTCCATCCAATGGAGCTCAGGCTGAGGCTGCACCTCACTGTTACCATTATCGTGGCTGCAATGGCAGCCGAGGGAATAATGAACCTAATAGTTGGAATGTCATAGAGCTGCAAATGAAAGTCTGTCGCTCTAATTGAGCGGCTATGGCCGCATGCCTTTCTCTCGTACGACCTTCACTGCTGCAATACCGAAAATGATTAATTCTCGACTGAATTGCGGAACAGTTCGTCAAACTAGACGCTTTAATAGCAAACGGGGATGGTGTAACTTTAATGTTTCTTTCGAAGTAAAAATTATAGACCCTCTTACTTTAATCGCGTTAGCTTTCCCTAAATGTCCCTCATTATCGTTGTTTTCGCGGCCTTAGACCGAGCTTCAGTTTTGGAGCAGAGGCATTATGACGGCCACTTTCGGACGCAATTATATTTCGAGACATGACTTGTCTGGCACATGAGATAGAGGCGTTGGTCTCGCACTCCGAATTGCGTTGCCCGTGTTGTAAACAACCGAATGAAGACGAGCCATCTCATAACTACATATTTCTGAACAACATTGAGTGTTTCGAATTTTGGAAGATAGTTAATTATATGTCAATGCCTGAAACACGATTCTATGGGTTGAAGCCAGCTCACCTGTCTCGAACCGCTGGTACGTGAATCATTGAAAGCTCAATTCGCCGGGCAGTCGAACGCGTCCAAGTTTTAAAAATGTCTCAAGTGTATTCGGTTTGCAATAAAACTGAAACCTTGGAAAACTTGTTTCAATGAGGGAAACGAATGCTCTGCCTTCAAGTTTCAAGCACGTTAAGGTTAATCGGATAATTCTATTTTGATCAAAGTGGAGGCTTGGACTCGTAATTGATCTGTTTAAATACAATTCCTCTTTCTTGTCGTCATATTATGCCAACTGACACTCTGAAGTAATGAAAAAATAATTTTTTATTTGAAGTAAAACTGTGCTACCAAGACGGCTTTTGAACTTTTGTAGACGATTAGTACCACATGTATGTATACTGGATACATTCAGCTGCTGGTTTGGATTATATGATTCTGTTCTTAACAGCGGCGGTCGTTTAAAAAACTGCATAGTTTTTATTGTAACAAATTGTTCAATTTTTCCCGATGTTTTCGCTTGACACTACTTGTTTATAGAGCAGCTTCAACGAAAGCTTCTTTCCCTATTTCATAGTCAGCATTTGGAATAGACTCCCTTCCGACGTCGTTGGTGCGGAATCGGTCAACTACTTTAAAAATCGTCTTGACATACATTGGGAGAGACATCCTCCACAGCTAAGAACTCCTTCTCCACGAGTCGCTAGCACTTAAAGGTCAAAGCTTCCCATGCCATTTTAAGCTGACTTCTTCTCACTTNNNNTTTTCTCTTTCGTCTTCCATTTTTTCTCTTCTCGTTTCTTCATTCCTCTACATTCTACTAACATAATGGCAATAGCTCATAGAGGACCGGGGTGTAAGTCCCTGTGTCTCTTTGGGAATGGGCCTTTTGGTTCGTCTACTGCCGCCTATCTAATCTAATCTAAAAGCCAGAAAATTTTACATTTATAGCTTTTTAATACTTATTCTATTACTGTGAGTAAATGACACCTTTTAATAATTGCAGCCGCTTTTGTTCTTTAAAAGACCTCTCATAGGAAAGTGAAATATTCTGCCTATAAACTTGCATATCCATTACGTAAGGGTACATAGTTTCTTGGTCGGTTAATTGCCTGCCTGCCAGCTTGGTTGGTTGCTCTGTCTCTGGGCTACGTAACATGGTCTAAGCTACGTACTCATGGTCTAAGCTATGTACACATGGTCTAAGCTATGTACATATGGTCTAAGCTACGTACACATGGTCTAAGCTATGTACACATGGTCTAAGCTACGTACACATGGTCTAAGCTATGTACACATGGTCTAAGCTACGTACACATGGTCTAAGCTATGTACACATGGTCTAAGCTACGTACACATGGTCTAAGCTACGTACACATGGTCTTGGCCCAAGTGGCGACGTGTGTTAGAATTGATATGCATGTATTTCCTATTAATTATTATATGAGCAAATAACGGAATAATATGCGGATATATGTCCGTGAAATGTTATTAGAACATTACATTCATGCAATTTCCCAGCTCTCTGTCTCTTAATAAAGTGAATCTCGTAACGAATTTTGGAACCTTTCACATGAAGAAACCACAACGCAGTATCATGCACCGAAGCCTCTGAGGTAAAAAAATAGACAAGCGAAACGCAGAAAACAAACACTGGCTTCTCCTCTTACAGTTTCTCCAAACTCAGCCTGAATTTCGCCTTGCTTGTAGGGCGTCCAGGTAGTAATACTGGAGTACGAAATGGACATTAAATCTCGCCGAAAGCGATTCAGACGGTGTGTGTGTTCGCCGTTGAATGGGATTTGAAAACCGAAAGGTGTTGAGAGAAGGATTTAACCGAGTCAAGGATTCACATTTTTTTTTTCTTGAAGCAAAAACTGCGCCGTATTTCTGGTAGTGAGTTACTACAGCGGTCCTCGGAATAAAAAACGGGTTCAAAGTTATTGGTGAAGCAGCAAAACGTGATTGGCTGCATTTCTAAAGAAGCTATAGTTGTAGAAAAGGACAGCAATAGAATGTGATTCATTATTATCTCATCGTTCTCGATGATCAATTATCAAATCGTTACCATCCTCCTTCCGTGATACTTAAAAGCGCCTCCCAAAATACTTCACATTATATTATGGCTCATGCAAATTCTTGAAGCTTGACAGAAAATTAGTATATGAATAAATTGATAGATAAATAACCGAATACCCAGTGTTGCTAGTCGTGATGTCTATAAGGACTGCTTCTGTTGCTCCTGGATGTTTGTTCTTAGCAGAGCAGCCTCTTTAATAATAATAATAATAATAATAACTTTATTAAGAACACAATGAGTTCACAAAATATGCTTACAAGCTTACAAGTACAAACAAAGTAGCCAAAATTCAACCTAGTAATTAGGCCCAGTCACAAATATTGGTGGCCACGTACAATGAGAATAAATAG
>LQNS02278183.1:8681230-8702075 GCA_001587735.2 Parhyale hawaiensis | reverse complement strand
GAGAGAACTGTGATGTGGAGCAAGAAGCACCATATCATCAGCGTAACTGATTGCATTAATGCAGCGCCTGCCCATGAAACACCCAACTCCACTACCATTAAGTCTATCATGAATGTCATCAATAAGTGGTGGGAGTAGTCCATATCTGGCTGGTTATTCTCTACAGATATTTCCACAGTTGTACCAATGCATGTGCTAGATCAGTGCTCGTTACAGCCTCCGGTGTATCCGCGAGGATGTAAAGTGTTCGGCGTGTCTGTGTATCTGTCCTTTCGCACTCAGAGCGCCCAAAACATGGGTTTTCATCGGTGGGTTTATCAAGAATGCCATTGACGTAAGCAAGGAGCATAGTCGCTGCACAGTGAGGAGGCAGAGGTGTAGCTGCTAATACACTGGGGGGGGGGGTGGGGTGGTTTATTAACTGGGAGGTCCAAACTTACAAACTTCCGTTCTAGTGTTGACAGAGGATGTGTTCATCCGCGTTCCACACATTTTAAAAAAGCAGAGAACTGCAAGACACAATATTCAGATATGGTAACCTGGCTACAGAGTGCTACAGTTTTCTAGGGCGAAGTTAGCTAATTGTTATTGTCGTAGATGGTAGAATGCACTATTGTTAATTGTTTTGCTTCAGGAAATGATTTTTCTAACTTTACTGTACACTGCAATTACTGCCCCTATCCTAACGCAGCTCTCCATTTTGCATAATGAGTTACTGTCGACGAAATTAACTGCCTGAGAGTATGATGTTAAAACTTCATAACTAACGGACATATTTTGAAGCCCAAATGAAAATCGAGAGGAGGCTGTGCTTTTAAATACCTTCACTAACAACATCGTTTCGTTCAAGAACTGAAAACTCGACCCCTTCCATTTGCTCCGAAGCAGAGCACAGAAGCTGGCAGCCTTAGGGAAGCAGGAGGGAGCTCAACAATACAAGCTGAGGGACCCAACATGGCTGTGAATGGATGGACTTGAGGCAAGAAATGCCACTCGCATTAGTTGCTGTTCCATCGAGTTCAGCAGCCTCGCCAAGGCTCATTAGAACTGATGTCCAGCAAATGAGACTCGGCCGGTGATAGAGTTAGCCAAGTTTTGCTCAGCCGCCAAGGACGATGGGGAAAAATGAGCCTCGTTCAGGCGCAGGTGAACCAAAAATTGCCGACTGATGACGTGACTGATATTTCTTTCACATGAACATGATCACTCAAGCTCATTTGAATCAGAGTTAAGTTGCCAAACGTTTCAATTGCAATCTGATTACAATTACGGCCTGAAGCATGATAAAAAGTGGTAAATCGAACCATATAAGATTTCAAATTCAGGACAACTTAAATCTAACAGAATGAATGACACGTTCGCTTGGGGAGCAGAGCAGGGGGCGCGGATCGTTGAGCTTGCCGTCGAAATGGCGCCATCAAATTTGCTGTACCCTCCGATACACTTTGTCGTGCAACAAATTTGTCGCGTTGCACGTCGCTTGTCTCGCTGGCGGGGCCCGGCCTTACAAGAGAACGAGCTCCCTATCTCTCTTCTGAAGTCTTTGAAAGTCTGCTTGCAGAACGGATTCACATACGGGAAGAATCTGAAGATGGCAACCACGGGCAAGTACAATAACTGCGTGAATACACTCCTCCACCAACCATTTTCTGGATCGTAGCCTTTGCCCGTAGGAGGACAACATTTGGTCGTACACATTTACTTCACCCATACCACGGGTATACATGTGGACCTTGAATGGTTGGTCGATGGTCGTTTCCCCACGATTTTTCACCCACCTCTGAACTTTTTGGATTGGTGAAACACAATCACAGTTACTAGCAACCGTCACAAGACTATTGTCGTTCCAGCGAGCCCATAAAGCTGTGCCATTTGTTCTGTAATGGTAGAAACTTCTCTGTTCTTTCGCGTAAAAGTTCCTGTTTATTAACGGACGGTTCCCTGTACGGTTATCTCTGCTAGTTCCACATGATCTAAGTCCAATCTTCGCCAGATCTTCCATCAGAGCCGCATTGGGGATATTTTTCACGATTTCGACCCCAAAGGCAGCTTATTATTATCAGTCTTGGATCAGTAGGGTAACATGTCTAGTACCCGTCCACCATGCTAGTAGCCGTCCACTTGACTTTAAAGACTTCCTGTGTGAAAACTAGCAGTGCTAGAAAGTCGTACATAGGCTTAAACTGTAGGGCAAATAGTACCCAACAGTTTAAGACTATGTATGGCTCTCTAATACTGCTAGTTTTCACAGAGGAAGTTTTTAAAGCCAAGTGGACGGCTACTAGCATGGTGGACGGGTACTAGACATGTTACCCTAGTACAAGAAATTGTACAAGAAACCATTAGCACTGCACATCGTACACACCTTGAACATAAATCTTGCATGCCGGCTAATGTCTTACGCTCGTTCATCAAAGTCTGCAAAATATCATGACGCTCTGCACCTAGGAGTGACCAACGTTCCCATTTTGGGAACATCGAACAAAAAAATATGTATCATATGGGCATCTATGCTATTAAGTAATTGTTAATAAAGTTATTCATGCCCCATTCACTCCATATGCGCCATTTCGTCTAATTAAAATTTTCATATTTTGTATGGTGACTATTTTGGCTAAAAACAACTCAAACTAGACCGCAACTAGAGCACTCTGAGAGCTCATTGCTCCGCCAAGCAAGGCAACGGTTACGGAAGATTAAAATTGACACTAAGATCATGATTTTCTTTGTATCAACACCAAAATCTAATCATTTGTGCTCTTCAAGAGTGTAAACAACTTGAGCAATTTTTTGAAGATCCGTTCTTAAATTTTTGAGTTATGCTGCTAACAAACATTATAACAATCATAAGTCAAACATACAAACGAATCTACCGATCTGCACCAAAATTTAATCATTTATGTCTTTTAACAGAACTAACAACACCAGTAAATTTCATAGAGATCCATTGAAAACTTTTTGAGTTATTGCGCTAACAAGCATAAAATCAAACACAACGACAAACAAGCAAATAAACATTTCATCACAAATATTTGGTAAACCACTCTTCGTGATGTAGCTACCTAGCAACTCATGTAAATTTAAAAAAAAATCCGTCAGTCACTGTTTGAGTTATGGCATTGAGAAAAATGAGGCAGACAAACAAACAAACAAACAAACAAGCAAACGGATGGACGGATCTTCACCAAAAGATAATCATCTGTTTCCCCTAACATACCTAACAATCCCTGTAAGTTTCGTCAAAATCTGTCCTTACCTTTTTTGAGTTATGTTGATGATAGACAAAGACTCACGTCTTTGGAATATATGGCAACACTGTAGAATTTCAGTCAAATGGTGCCCTCTGTCGCTGAAGCAAACAAACTAAGCAGTTTTCTAATATTATAGTGGACACTATTGCTTTTGTTCTCGCCCATACTATAAGCAGTTACAAGTTCAGCTTACGAGTGACCGTTCAGCCTGCACGTCGTCACGATTACATACTAAAGTCGATTTATAACTTAACATCCGCCTATAAGTCGAGCTTGCGATAGCATAGTGTGGTCCCGTCATTAGCGTGCCTTTGTGATACCACGAAGTGCGTGAACTAAATTCAGTTTGGTTCTGAGATAATTTGCAGAGCCTGCACTAACCTATTTCTGAGAAAGAATAAGAGCCGGTCCTGTTATGGGTCCGCATTCGCCATTTTCAACCACCGATGTCGTTTTGCTCATAACCTAGGTTAGACGTTAAGAACGGGTTTTTCTAACTTATTAGGAATAATGTTATCTAAGAGAAATGAACAATCCATAAAACGAATCTGTCATAAAACAGGGTGTTGGGATGAGGTCACGACCCTCGCAACGACCTTACGTATCAATCGCAGCCCTTTACTCTTGCAACAAAGCTGCATTTGAAGAAATTTGCAGGCACTGCTGTATCCAAGGCTAAATTACAGCGAACGTCCAATGGTAATTGATTCTTAGAATTTTCCCTAGCTCGGGCCAGAGCGCAATGAAGCTCAATGTGCACAGGAGAAAATAGAAAAGTCAGGCACAACTGAAGTGAGGCAATTTTGGAACGGTGAAAAATCTCGCTGCTCATCTGCGTAAGTCGGGTCAAAGAGCAAAAATTGTTACATGGAGCTACAAGTGGCCTTTAGATTTGTCTAGAAGGAGAAAAATTTACCTACATACTTGTTATCTTTTACTTCAGGACAGCCGACTGTAGTGAAGCAAATGCGGCGCTGTGTAGGTAGCAGTAGGGTGTGTGCCTCCACACACGGCCGTCTGTTCAGGGCTAACTACTCAATGCGTACCAGCTTGCAGTCACGTGATAATGTGCTATGCTAGATCGATAATGGTACGTTCGTCAAAGTACCTTGTATCTTGCGCAGTGCTAAATTGAAATGCTATTTTCAACGGTTTGCTACTGACATGGCACCTCTATACCAGAATAAACTAGAACGCTTTGAGAGCGCATACTTCCACCAAGCAAGGCACCGGTAGAAAAAATTCAAATTGGCTCTGAAACCATAATTTTCTTTGTATCAACTTTAAAATCCAATCATTTGTGTCTTTTGATAGTAATAACAGCTTGTGCAATTTTCTTGAAGATCCGTTCATAACTATTTGAGTTATGCTGCTAACAAACGTTATGACAAACATGAGTCAAAAATACAAACGAAGAAACCGATCTGCACTCAAATTTAATCATTCATGTCTTTTAACATTACTAAGAACCCCTATAAATTCCATAAAGATCCATTCATTTTTTTTTGTGCTAACAAGCATAAAATTAAATACAGTGACGAACAAACGAACGAACAAACGGATCATCACAAAAATTTGGTCATTTACTTTTTGTAATATATCTAACAATTCATATGAATATCATAAGATTCTGCCCGTAACTTTTTGAGTTATGGTATTGAGAAAAATGAGGCAGACAAACAAACAAACAAACGGATGGACGGATCTTCACCAAAAGTTAATCATTTGTTTCTCCTAACATACCTAACAATAGCTGTAATTTTTGTCATAATCCTTCCATAACGTTTTGAGTTATCTTGGAGATAGACAGACAACCCCCACGAAAACATAACCTCCTTGGCGGAGGTAATTAATGGCTTTCAAATACAGGGCTTTGTATCATTGTCCGAAAAGTTCGCGGTGTTTTAAATATCTACACCATTAACTTTTACGTTTTGATTTGAGAACTAGGTATGGAAGTGGTATCACGATCAACTAGGAATATTTTCTAAGATAATATAATAAGATAAGTTTTAGACCAGTGTTTATTCGCAGAAAAGCGCACCTGCTCCAGACATCTTAGGCAAACATTTTCCGCTGTTTTCTCTAGTGGACATTGGCAGTAGACTGAAATACATACCTATGTTCCAGTCAGGTTCTGAACAGATAAATATTTGGTGTTGAAACGCATGCAATATGTATACACCATATTTATCACCCGCGAACGAAGTGAGAGAGATGATAATGCTTTCGTTGAAGAATTCAAGTATGCATATATAATTATATATATATTTTTTTCTGTCCACCCAATAAATGGTCGAATGAATTGAACAATATTCGTAATTTTTTGTAGGGAGTTTAGTGTGTTGACCTAGATGTGACCCATGTCAAAAAAACTGAGCTTATCAGGCCATAATAAATGACGGCGTTGAATACTCCTCCACTGGGTCGAATTTACCTCCACCGCGGCAGATCGTCTCACGCCACGAGGTCTCCCATTTTTTCTTATGTTGTTATTAAGAGATGAGCACGGGGCTGTGAGCGCGGGTCTAGCCTTTTTGGACACAGCTCGCCATCAAAAATGGCTTCGTTGAATTTGCTTCCACCGCGGGTGATGGCCTTACGCCACGAGGCGTTCTAGTTTAAAACGTGTTTTTCTAACTAACTCACTGTCATCAAAATGTGGACCCTCACAACGTGTCATGCATCGACTGCGACTGCAGATACAAAGTTAAGTTTTTGGTATTGAATTCGATAGTAGGGAATAGATTGAGCAACATGAAGAAGTGCAGGTTACATAGGCTCCGGCTCTCTATTCTGCTAAAACGTACTCTATTGTGCCACGGTGTTTACCACTTAATGCCAAATATACCGTGAGTAACCTGCACTGAATTGTGTTTTTAGTATGTGAAAAATAAAATTTGTAATACTCTAGGTTGATAAGGTCCAGCGTTCTTTATAGAGGTCATTCGAAGCAATGCTATTCCTTCCATAAACTGATTTCTTTGTTTGTCGTTTTAAGGCTTTGGTCAAATTTTATTAATACTTACAACAAAGCATACAGCATTCAGGCCACCATAATTTTCAGATGCTAAAATAATTTCATCTGTCATGGGTGCACGGAAACTGAAGTTATTCTTTTAAAACAAAGATAAAACTTAGTCACTCATAAGTATCTTTAGAATCAGACGCTCCAGCGGGATCCATTCCAGACACGTGGGAGTTCTGTTAGGCACGCTGTCAGCGGCTGCTATGGTAACTTACACTTGCTGCTACTAATTATTGAAGAAAAGAAGTCTGTACAGACCATTAGCAACAGATTCAACTGCGTCCTGTGATGTCAGCCCTTCAGCCTTCCGAGGCGTGCTAATTAGAGGAAGAAAATATTTGCAGATGTACTCCGTACGAACGGTGTGCGCTCGTTGGCCGCTAACAGCATCTGCGGAAACTGATGTATTTTCTAAGAGTGAAAACGTAAAGCTTCTCGTAAACTAAAACGTCATGGCCATAATTGGGTCTATCCTTTGTAGATGGACTTCAAAGAACTTGTGTCGGAAAATAGAAGCAGAAGGGACTTTCCTCTCTGACACAAAAAGATTTCAACGCGCTCCCCACCTTTTTATTGCGTTGTACAGTGAAACATATATCACAACAAAAGGTTTTCTCCGAATCCCGGGTTACGGCCTTTGCGAGATGCTCGTTAGATCCAGTCTTCCTTCACTTTTAAAGCAACAAAAAACTGAAGATATATCTTGACAACGTTTCGGAATTTAGCACAGTGAATCTTTTTTTATTTCATCCACTGCCGCAAAACTAACAATAAAAAGTTCATGTGGCGTATCGTGCATGCAGCGTCTCTCGGACAGAACAGAAGCAGAACATTGCTGGAGGGTGAATAATGTTTATTTTTCTGTCAAAAAATATTGAACTTCACACAGTTCTGCCTTCATGTTCTCCAGATGACACTAAATTTGCGCTCATAAAACTAAGATTATGAACTGCAGGTGAACACCCCAAATCAGTGTACTAAGTGTAGCACTGGAAATAAAGTTTCTTGCTGCCAATAGCAAAGACATAAAGCTACCAAGCAATAGCTGCTCCAAAACCATAACTCCAGCGGTGGGCCACTAGATCACAGCAACAGCAGCAGGTCTGCCATCACGTGTCTCATGTTTGACGCTTAGTAAACGTCTTCATCAGGGAATGGGATTGATATTCTTAAGTTTTCTTGACATAAAACAAGATCTTGATTAGAACTGTACGACAGTGATATAAGAGGGTAGAAAGGCTCTTAACCTTTTTGAAATCTCTGATTTTTCCATTGTAAGCCAATAGAGCTTCAACTCCACGAACATGCTGGATAATTTAACCATTTCGCTCTAACAGCGACGCTGTTTGATCATCAGATCCAAGCAATCGATCAGAACTTCTATCTAAGCAGAAATGTAGGCGCTTTCTGATGGCGATGGCACTCGCTAGTCAGAAGAACGGGTCTGGTCATATTTTCGTCCAAACGTCATGTTGAACGCTCGTAAACATAGTTTTGAGATTGCCAAAAAATGGTGAAATAATGTTAAGCATTAATTCAGATTACTCCGTAAGTGTTGTTAGTTAACTTTCAGACATATCGTTATGTCTGGAGGTATATATAGTTCAACATTCTTTGCAAGTGTGTGCTATTTAAATAGAAACATCAACGCATTCGGAAGAAAAGATGACGATACTCGTTCTTATGACTAGCGGGTGGCATCGCCATTGCACATCACAGTTGTGGTCGAGAGCTTAAAAAAATGTAAATACCCTGTGGAGTAAGACCATCACCCGTGAAAAGTACGGAGTCAGGAATTAGAAATTCAGTGCCGTCATTTTTAATAACCAGTAACTCTATTTTTTCATGTTTCGCATCTCAGTCAATCTACCTGACTGCCTGAAAGGAGATTGTGATGATGGCTGTCCCGTATACGATAACAATAACACCGCTATCACTTCGCTCGCCCACGGGATATAAAAAAAATGACGTTCGTCCCTAAACAGCAGACCGTAACCTCGCCGTCAGGCGGGACCAGGGTGAAAAGTTTGCAGAAAGACTAAGTTTTATCTCAATACCTGCAAGCATTGTCTAATAGCAGCTGTTCTATTGAGCCTATTTCAGTAAAGTTTAATGTTATTCCTAAGAGCCTACATCGTTTGTGAAACATCATACAGTCGTTAAGACAGGGCGCCGAAATTGAGCCTATGAGGATTGACTTGGTAGAAACTTTAGGCAGAGGCTTTGGCCCTATCGTTTCGAATCGTGTTGCAAGTGCTAGAAGCACTCCTATGGCGTTAAGGTGGCTAAAAAGTCTATTTTACGTTAGACTGAGATTTTGAAAGTCTCCCGCGTGACGGATCACAAGCCGACATCGACGCCTGAACGATTATTCTACGGTAGAAACAAGACCACCTGTCACAGATTTGAGATAAGTCAAACTTCCAAGGTTTAATTTTGACGTCCAATCGAACCCGCCTATAATCGTCGAAAAAGTGATTTCTGATTACTCATGGCTACTTCATAATGTTATTCTGACGACTGCCTTTTCAGTCACACGGTAAAAAGCATGAGACGATATATGTAACGATCAAGCAGAGCCCTCTTCTGTACAACAAGAGGAATCTCTGGGTAGTATGGCACCGGCGTCAGAAGAAAATGTCTAAACTGTGAAAATTAGGTGCCTGAAAAGTTCAAGTATTATATACCTAAATCTACTTGATTGCATATATAAAGTTATAGTTATAACTTTACAACGCAGTGACCCACACTTGGACTCGATTATCTTTAAACAGAAAAGGAATGAGAAAAGTAAGATCAAACGACAACACAGAAGCGCCAAGAGCAGATTCTGAAAAGAAACAAATTCCGAGCCATTTGTGCGATTGGAATTAATTTTGGGGGCGCGAAGACCGCTTCATTCCGAGTTTACCGAAGTAAAGAGATTACAGGGTTTCGGGAAGATCACAATTACGAAAGCACGACGAAATTCACCTATTTATTAAGAAGATTCACCCTTGCCGCCTCGAAACAAGTTACCCGCCGACACCGAGGTAACAAAAACAAAACTGATGTATACACACACGCACCCAGCCCTTATGCCTGCTACATAAGCTTATAGCAACGTGTAAGTACATGGAAGTTTGATACGATGGTACACAACTAGGCGGGTCCTCTATCTACCTCTCGCCATTATGGTAGTCACCGAACTGATTTCTACTAAAAACGTTATTTCCAATAATCATCATTATACTATTTACTAAACTGGATGAGATAGCTGGCAGTAGACGGACCAACAGACCCATTCTCAGACCAGCCTGGACTTGCGCCTCGGCCCTCTATGAGCTATTGCCATTATAAAAAAAAGAATGACTCAGCAAAGGAGATTGCCATTATAATAACACTTAATGCATCATAATTTCACCAGAATTTTGAAGTCATTATAGGAGCTCTTTGACCTAGTAAAAGGATACATTCATGGGAACGAAACTTGATAAAATTGCCCAGGTTAGTGTAAAAATGGAAACTGTATTTATTCTCGTTAACATTATGAAAAGTTTTGAAGTTGGTTTTCAGGCAGTTTGAATATTTTTTTCTTTCATGAAAGAGTTTGAAAATATTTTACCTCCGTCGTTGCAGACCCGAGAAGTTTTTCTCCTGCAAGAGCCTCGAATATTTTTCTCCTTCTATTAGGGCTTCAGAAATTTTCCAGCTTACAAGAGATACACGAAAAATAAAAGAAGGGTTAGGAAGTCGACCTCAGAAGACGCCACGGCTCCGCATGCAAATTAGGCCAGGATTTTCACAAAGAATGATGTACGAGGCTGCGAGCTGTCCCAAGAGATCCTTCTATGATGCTCGAGAATATTTACTACTTTTCTTATTAGATTATGACAAGCGGCACAGAGTTGCAGGAGCAGCAATGTTTCTAAAGAAAAAAGTCATATACGAAGGGCTCTTTAGGGCCTGTTGATTTTAAAAAAACAAATGAGACTACTGGCTAAAAATAACACTTTTCATTTGTAATAATATGAAAGAAAACATCAACGGTATAAGTATTAACTGACAATAATAATCACGATAATAATAAGAAAAAAAAAACTAAACTGATGTTAATAACAATAAAAGAATCTCCTCACTTACTAGAAATATTTGTTAACAATGTGAGGCTTGAGTGGATCAAGGAGATCAAGTATCTTGGTTTGATGGTTGGCTCTAAGCTCTCATTTTCGAGGCACATAAATGATGTTTGCGTAAAGCTTAGCAGAACACTGGGAATGTTTCGTTCAGTGGCAAGGAAATTACCGTTACCTACGCTAGTCCAGATTTATTATGCCACTGTCTACCCTCATTCGATTTACTGTATAGAGATATGGGGAGGTGCGCCACTGTCATCCAAGAGCCGTATAATTAGATTAGATTAGATAGGCGGCAGTAGACGAACCAAAAGGCCCATTCCCAAAAAGACACCGGGACTTATACCCCGGCCCTCTATGAGCTATTGCCATTATGTTAGTAGGATGTAGAGGAATGGAGAAACGAGAGGAGATAAATGGAAGACGAAGAAGAAACAAGAAAGAAGAAATAAAAAAGAAGGTGGAGAAGAATCTACGCCAAAGCGATGGTCATGAATGCCTGCAAGCAGGATCGATGGCCGCTGATATGCGGAGCTTAATTATATAGATGGAGCGAAAATGAGAAGAAGTCAGCTTAAAATGTCCTGGGAAGCTTTGGCCGTTAAGTGCTTGCGACTCGTGGAGTAGGAGTTCTTAGCTGTGGAAGATGTCTCTCCCAATGTATGTCAAGATGATTTTTAAACGAGTTGACCGACTCCGCGCCAACAACGTTGGAAGGGAGTCTATTCCAAATGGTGACTATGAAATAGGGAAAGAACTGCTGACTTACGGTTGTTCTTCGAGTTTTTGACCGCTATTTCGCAAGCGATCATTGGGGTCGCTTTCAAAGAGTCCCGTTATTGTTCTGATGAATACCATACTGCGTGCAATACTATATGTTCAAACAATAAATCATGTACCTGTAATGCATGTAACGGATATGTACAGATCACTCGGACTCTTACAATTTGACGACATCTTTCGATACATTTTACTCAAATTAGCACAAAAATTTTTATATGATGACCGGATTTCTTATGATAAGTATTTGTTACCTTTGCTACCGCAGTACAATTATGCCGTGAGAAGAAATAAATTTATGTTGCCCTCTGTGAAATTAAACGTTGAAAAACAAGGCACAATATTCCAGCTGGTAAAGCTAATTAATAATACCCATGATGAATTGTTGTTACCAATGCCCACCCACATTTTAAAGAAGGCCCTCAAGAATAGAGTTTTTAACCCAGGATAATGTGCTTACAGTGGATTAAGTATATTTTGCAATTTGTTTACTGATTTATTTATTGTTAGTTTTACGCATTGTTAGCTATTCATACTGATTATTAGCTATGCAAATTTTTATATTTTCCACTTGTTGTTTTTTATCTCTGACATATTGATGAAATTGTATCGAACAATACTATTTTTTTGTGGTAACAGCGAATCTTGATGTGGCCGGGCGCTCCGCGTTGCCACCTGTCTGGGGTTTCAGCGTGGGTTAGGCGCTCAGCCGCTTCAATGGGTGGGCAGCTGAAACCCCAAACGTGCTTCTAAAGTCTCTAACCATTTTTTAGCCTCTCGATCTCAGCAGACGTTTCCTATTTGACTTTGCGGAACTTGAGGTGGCCGAGCGCTCCGCACTGCCACATGTCTGGGGTTCCAGCGCGGGTTCGGTGCTCGGTCACCTTAACGTGTGAGCAGCTGGAACCACAGTGATGAAAAAAGAAAATAACTGTCATGCCACTCATTTATTATTATTTTTATTTGCTATTTAAGTTATACAGAATTAGAAAAGGTTGTGCAAGTTGAGCAGCTTCATCAAATTATTTGAAAACTGATTCTGTCTCTTTTATCTTCTGCTAATTACCTTGAACACAATAATTTCGGGGTTGGAGAACTCTTTTATGTTCGTAACATGAAAAGGAGAACATCTTAGGAAGCCTCTGAAGTTTGTCATTGCAGCTTCATTAGTCTGAAGCTAATTTGTCCTTCAGAATAAAAAAGTCTACGAAGTCTGGCAAATTTGTAATTTGAGCTACTGCTGGACGCCTCAGGAGAAGCTTTTACGATCAAAGCTGATTTTGATTTTCGCTAATGAACCTTTCAGTAATGCTTGCGACATATTACCGTAACAAAATGACGCGAAGTGTTTCAAAATATTTATAAGACGTTCTATGCAGGGAAAACTACCCAAGCACAGAAATCGATCGTAGGATTTTTACATCCGTGGAGTTTTCCCAGTTTGACGTCCCATCAATGGATGGGAACAGTTGAGCAAGGTCATCTGCATTTGAAGTGAGTGTTTTGAAGACAAATTGCACTTGCTTTCAGAGCCAGCGAATTCGTTCGTTTGAGAGGAAACTACGCATGGCAGATTATCAAAGAGGCAGTCGGGACACGATGGAGGACGATAACTCTCCCGCTAGCTGTGAGCATAACAGCGCAGAGATAAATAAATAAGTACATAAATAAATATATAAAGCCGTGTCACAATAACTTCCTTGCAAGAAGCTGGTACGCTGAATTATGGAAGATATGCCCTTTCATCCCTGTTAAAGGGTACGTGTAACGGATAAGACTTGGGATTCCAAAACTTTTTTCTGCTCGAAGTACGCCTGCTTGCGCCGCTTCGCACCGATATTGCAGAATTTAACTCAACAGTTTTGCGATATCGTCGCCTAATATCATATAGAATGCTGCCATAAAACGCATTTTTATATTATATTAATATTCTTGCGGAATGCCTCATCTCACGAAACAGCGTTTCGGTTGCAATGGATTTATTAATCAATGTATTATTTATTTATCGCATGCCTTCAGGGAAAAAATTACTTGCTCTAGCAGTTGCTATTTAAAATGTAAAAGAATTTAGGAACCTTAATTGCCTAAGTTTCAGTCCATCTGAGCTTACTTATTTAAGTGTACCATTTTTTTTTGTAATACGTAACGAACGACGGACGAGTGGGCAGCATTCACTCATCATGAGCTCAAAAGCGATGACTTACAAAACACCAACCTGTAATGGATCTGGTGAGTGGTAAAGTCTTAATACACTCTGTTGTATTTCATCATGTAACCTTCATCGTCAATACCAACTTTAATTTCCTACCATGTGATCATAACTGGGAATTATGTAGAAATTTTTATTGAACCAAATGCAGTTGTGAAATCAGCACTTGGACTGTTTTCATCTCCTCTTTGCGGCATTGGCTCACGTGAGTAAGGTTATCACGCGAGTATGAGTATCTCTACTAAGTCAACAATTTTGTGTAAGAGTTAAACTTCTTTTTTTGCCATAAAATCTGACTGAAACGAGCTTGTACAAGCTTTCACTTATTGTTCACATGTCAATGAATGAAAAAATACGTACAACGTTTTACATATGTTTGTTGTTTTGCAACTGTTCGTATTGTTTTATGCATTTCTTGCTAATTACCATGGATGATGTCCTGATAAACTGGAGCTTGCATAATCTCATGTATCTACGCGGAGCACTACGAACGAAATTAAGATGTCATTCTCTTTGAACCTGACGAGTTGGTAATTATGAAATTCTAATTTTACATACATCAAAATTAACTACCAACCAAAAGGCTGCCCTTCTACAGTCGGCTCTAATTTCGTGCACCGACTATTTTCGCTCACAGTTTATTTACGTAAGTTCAAGGCCAAACGTAACTTGAGGAAAATCTCGCAGCTTGCTAATGGACCGAAAAAGGAAAAAGTTAACTCCATATTGAGATGGAGGACTTTTTTCCATGAACTTTTACAGCAAACATCAAAGTTAGGCGAGTGGCTTGAGGGAGGAAGGCTGTAGCTAAGGAAATGACGCGATAGCAGTAGTCGTCATGTGTAATGAGAGGGAAACCGTCAGCAGTACCGCCTCAGTCTGGCAACGCTGCAGCTTTTATTTCTTTTGTACTTGGTGCCATAAAAGTGGCAGGGGCGTTACATTACGGTGCTGCGACACATCGTTGGTTGTGTGCAGTAGCACGTGCCTTAAAATGCAACTGAGTCCTTACGATCAGTTGTTATCGTTGTACCCAATTGGAGTGTTGCTTGCAGGGCCTGGCGCGTTATCGATGGTCTGCAGACCATCGCCATCGGTCGAACTACGATTTTACGACGGAACAACGCAACAAATCTATCCGCGATGGCGATGAAACGACGCTCCGATGGAATTGTATCAAACAATCGACGATGGAAATTTTCTCCATTGGCGATGGTATTATGAGGAAACACTGGTCCGATAAAAGGCCTGAACATCCCATCGGCGATGGCATACGATGGGCATCGTCATCGGTTGTACAGTGCTCCCGATGCCGATGACATAACAAAATAAGGATAAAGCTACATAAAACAGCCTTACGAGTTTGAAGCATTTACTTTTTAGTAACAATAAAACAAAGAGTGGGTGACAAAGTTCATATAAATGCATTCCCCAGATCTAACAATGTCAATCAATGTTAAGGTTTTGAAAGGTCATTACATATTAGCTACTACAAATAATAATTAAACTTTGTAAAGTAGGCTTTAATTAACCCTAATAACCTGGGCCTTACACTTCACACCTTTTATCAGCTAGGAATAGTATTACTAGTGAGCAAATCCCATATATGCCGAGGTTATAAGAGATGCTGCTTTTATTCGATGTTTGTAGCTTGAGATCTTTGTATTTTTAAAATGTGCTAATGCGGAGGTGCATCGCCAGTTGTGACGCCCTACGATGACCATCACCGACGGTTATTTCATTGTAGGTCATCGCCGATGAAAATTGGCGATTTTTGGTTCCGATGGTGATGGAGCGATGGTATTGCATTCTCCATCGTAAGAACGATGGCGATGGCCATCGTACCATAATCTCCGATGCTGACCTCCGGTTGCTTGGTTGCTCTAGTCTGGCTGGCCAACAGACTCGCCTCCTTCAAGCTAGCGACGGTAGGCCTAGGAAGACACCGGGCAAGCACACAACTCCAAGACGCTGACAGTTTATGTCATTGGCGTGCGTAGTGTCGCGTCTGTGTGTGTAAATGATCCGTAGATAGTAGGTTGGGCAGGTGTTCATTGATGGTTGTTTTCTGCGTCTCCAGGGAGAGTGAGGAGAATTATCTTGTTGCACTCTCGTCGTTCGTGACGATTTTGCGTTCAAGTAAGCTTTCTTATCACGTCATCACGAAAATAAACACTACCTAGCCTAACCTAATCTAACCTCCTAACCTAACCCAACCTCCTAACATAACCTTACCTAACCTAACCCAACCTAACCTAACCCAACCTAACTTAACCCAATCTAACCTAACCTTACCTAACCTAATTTGCGACACAGCGAGCAGCACAGCACACCAACTTGAACGCCGCCCGCACGCACACGATGCGCGTACACAAACACGCACACAAAATCGTCCGAACGACGAGAGTGCGGCAGGGGCAGCGACCGCCGGCCTGTCGCATCGGGACCACAAATGTGTCGAATGATCAAGTTGGCCGCCAAAGCGACCGAAACTAACCACAGTCGTGTCCAAGCTCGCCCAAGCCCGAGGGTTACGGTGGACAAGAGGACGAATGCGGCCATTTGCAGCAAGTTGCGGTCCCGGGATGAGAATGAAAAGACCACGCATGCTTTATACCACCATGAGTTCACAATTCCTTTGGAGCCGTACGGATAAAATCTGCAATGTAAAAAACAACGTTTTACTATTGCACTCGAAAAGTGAATGGTAGTTTAATTGGATCGAATACAATATTCATTCACAATTGCATCACAGTAAAACAAGCTATGTTTGACAATAACTTACATCCTCTAACAGTTCTCTCACACCAGTGAGCGTTCCATCCCATGAAATTTACTGTACAATACATACAATGGTTTTAGAGCAATAGAAGAAAATCTTGGAAGATTGATCCGGCAGTTTCAAGAACCCTTATGAATATCAACGATACAACTTCACAGGAGATCAAACATCTCCAAAAAAGTTCACAATGAAGCTTTAGAGGGGCTGCGAAGAGGCCAAAACGGTTCCTGATTTGAATAAACACAGTCTTAGGGCCAGCAGGGATGTGTTGCAGAGAAGGAAGCTACTCAGAGCTGCTGTATCCTGAGAGGGAGATGACACTTTGATCAGGTGAATGTGGATGTGATGGGAGAGGTAGAGATAGAATGTTTCTAAACAGATTGATAAGTTGTCCTTCGGTAGATCAATTTCTATTCAAGGAAAGGAGTGCTGTCCAGCAGCTAAGCGAGCTATACCTAAAAAAACACACCTATATTTATTCCGAAGAGTCTCCTTTTACAGAAGAGTAATTCTTTTTCTATAAAAGAGCAAACGCTCCTTATAGACGTACAGTATAACTCTTCTTAACCCTGTTCATGCCAGATTCTGTAATTTTGCTGCAAGCGTGATTTATATTATTATATTCTAACGGAAAAAAGACTCCGTAGCGAGGTAGCAAAGCTTGGTGCAGACAGAGTTAAAATGAGCACTATTATTGTTTAGACGCAGATATAACTGCAGCCACTGGAAAGGAATGATTCTTTACATAAAGGTAAATCTTCTTGCAAAAGAGTAGCTTAAGTTGACGGAAAATTTACCCATTTTACTAAAGCTCATTTCTTGAATGAAAGACAACCAATCCTACCGAAAACTACTACGTGGAAAGTGTATCTCATCATCTCTGAAATTATTAATTTTTACAAAAGAGTAACAATCATATGAGGTTTTCTCTTCCGCATCATCCGAGGGTGCTTTTTTATAATAATAATAATAATAATAATCCATCCTAAAGGGGAGCAATATTTCTTTAGAAAAGACTAATCCTTCTTACAGCAAAATAACCCATCCTCTGGTCTCGGCAGCCGACAGTCAAGTAGCTGTTATTTAATTAAAGCAAAATAGAGAAGTGATCAGAGCAGCTTAGGGCTCCTTCAGTTGCTTGGCGCGATCGATTATAGGAGAATAAAAAGGCAAGGAGCGGCTGAGCCTGATTTTAATTAAATTTCTATAATATGATGTGAGGCTTAATAAATTTCACGGCAATTTCATTTTCGACTTAACGAAGTTATAGCTATTTTCTGTAGGACTAGTTATGTAAGGTTCACTGTATTCAAACTTTAGATCCAATTCATTGCAGAATTACATGAGTGCTAAGTAGAAAACAATAATTTCAGCGAACTTTCTCAATTAATTGTACTAAAGATCGAGAGAAAAAATTACTGCATTTATTGTTGGCTTAGAAACTTGGTCTGGGGTGCCAATAAATATTGTGCAAATATTGTAAGAATATATCATTTGATCTTTTACAGCTAAAGCATAAGAAGTTGCTTCACTCCATGCTCGCACAAATGCAATTCCAAAGATGTCAAGACCATTCGTGTTGTTTATTAATGGTTTAAATGTTTTCATGGCAGCGATATGTTCTTCGGAAATAGAGCTGCTGCAAAGCGTTTGCTCGTAAACAAAAGCCACGCATGAACAGCTTTCGGACTCAAAAGAATGTGTCCCTTGGGGGTTATATTTCATAGATGTAACTGAACAATGCTGCTGTTCTGAGTGCCGCGCGAGTGGATCAAACGAAGTGGAAGGAGGAAAGTTAAAAGTAAGAACTGGATCTATTAAAGGCATGCTAGTTTATTTTAAGTTTTTAACAATGAACACGATTCATCTGAACAAGTTCTAAATAGAGTTATTTGCAGAGCTGGGATTCGGAATTTTTCTGTAGCGCCGGTATCAGTATTCGGTAGTTAAAAACGGGTCATTCGGCTCGGTATTTCAAAATTTAAAAAAAATATATACCGAATGATTCGGTAATTTTTCAGCATTTGGTTCGGTATTACTATTAAAACTTCGTACTCGGGCCCCCGAGGACAGGAAGCATAACCCAAATGAAGCACTTTGCAACACCGGGAAGGCCAAAATGCTGCTAAAGGAAATCCAACAAAAGCCATTTACAGCTGACTTGAACGCCTGCAGGCCAAAACGACCAAAAGCCGATGCCGGCAATGAGCTCCAAACCCTAACAGACCAGGGCATGAAGCACCGACCAAACTGATTGGTTGGGCACCTAACATTCTCCGACGTAAAAGAGTGTGGACCGATTGCACCACGTGTAATTCTCCTAGAGACTTTGAGGGCCACGACAGAAGAATACAACCAATGCCTCTCATTATTGTACACCTTATAAAACATACAGAGTTCGGCCACCTCCTCTCCTGTGGGATAGTTTCGCCAGATCATTATCTGCGCACAGCCTGTATATATAAGCCGAACTAACAAGTCGGTCCAACAGACGCAAGTGATTGTCAGCAGCTAAAGTCCAGACCGGTGAGCAATACTCCACACAGGCAGTAAAAAAGTATAAAAGCATCTGCGGACAACCTCACTGTCACCAAACATAAAAGTCACCTTACGCAGGAGCCCAATCTTACTGGAAGCATGTAGCACCAGTCGCCAAATGTGAGGCTGGAAAGTAAGCTTCTCATTAAAGACAACACGAAGAATCTCCAAAGAGCTAGACCCCTGAAGCAAAGTGTCCTCTATCTCCTGATGTGAATACTGTGGTACAAGTGTCCGAGACCGTCTGATAATCATTGAATTGGTCATACTGGCCTGCAGCTTCATTCTCCAGGCCGAGTACTTCCTATTTCTATTCAGAGAATGGGTGACAGCATTACGCATGCGGGAAGCAGGTATTACTGCTATCAAAGTGGAATCGTCGGCATAGTTAATCATCGCGTTTTCCACCGAAGAGAACATGCCACTAGTATACAGAACGAACAACAGCGGGCCAAGCACGCTCTCCTGCGGGACGCCAGACTCCACCGTAACTGACGCACTTAAAATGCCGTCAACAGACCCACGCTGCGTTCGCTCAGAAACAAAATCACGAATGATTGACAGAACCCTACCACCCACACCAAACGACTCCAGCTTGTATAATAGACCCCTGTGGTTGACCCTGTCAAATGCAGAGCTAAAGTCCAACTATACAAGGAGTGCCTCAGACCGATAATCCAGCGCAGACTGTAAATGGTGTTGCACCGATAACAAGGCGTCACAACAACCCAAACCAGTTCTTTTCGCAAACTGACCAGCAGGCAACAAACCCATAACTTCAGTAAAATGATCAAGCTTACAAGCGACCAATTTTTCGAACACTTAGATTAGACAAAACGGGCGTCAGCGTTATGGGCCGGTAGTTTGCGACATGGGGTGACACTGGATCCTTGGGAATGGGAGTAATATTCCCAGTACGCCAACAACGGGGAAAATTTCCTAACCGTCTCAGGCGCCGGAAGATCACTGCTGGCTTAGGAGCAAGAACGCCAGTAAGCTGCTTATAAAACAGAGGAAACATGCCACCGGGCTGTAGATTTCAATAAAACGCTAGCTTCAACAGAATAAATCTGCAAGAATGTTCCAGAACTCCTCAAAAAATGCGTTGATACGTTGCTTATAATTATTTGCATCAAATAATGAATTCATAAACCATGGTAAATGAACATCATAATAGACTCACCTAGAAGCATCTTCAATATCATCATCGGAACCTGTTTCTTTAGCAACAACTCCTGCAATGTGGCATGTGGGCCAGGTAGTGTAGAATCTTGACAAATTCATTGATTACATGAAAGTTTTGGCGAAACAGCCCACTGTACTACACGAAGGACACTAGAAAATTTACTCGTATCACTTTATAAAACAAAGTTTTTATTTTATATGTTTTCTTCAAAGCAATGCTGAAACGTTTTTTTCACGTGTATAAATTATTGTGGCACTTTTTATTCATGATTAGCAAAGAAATTGACACAAAAGGCGGAGTGCATGATCACTTACTGGCAGTTAAAGGTGCACTAAGCTCGGCAGGACGTCACAAGCTAGTGAGCGAATCATTATGACACACTACGCCCAATTCTCACAGCGCAACATCTCTGCTCTTCAATGAAGTGCAATACAGCGTGAATAAACTGAACTGAACGAAAATCAATCGGATTTTCTAAATGTTTTCCAGGAAAGACGGTGGGTCATATAGGGTTAAGAAACTTCTTTTGTCGGCAAGGGAAATTCAAATCTACCGGAGAAAGTCATTCGATATATCCATTAGGTATCGATAGAAGATTCAGAAAAGATTCGGTATTTTCGTATATATAAATAATGCCGGTACTACCGAAATACCGAATTTCAATCGGTAGTCCAAGCTCTGGTTATTTCGTTTAATTCTACGACACTTGACTATATAATTGGGATGTTCATAGGTCATTACTAGAGCTCGGAGCATTTATACGTAAAATGCTACAAGCGGTGTTAATGCTTCTTAATGCTCCAAACGCTATGAATGCTTCAAAGTGCTCCCCCCCAGTCGGAAATTATGGTTGTGATTATAGTAGAATATAGTAGTGTATGAGAGATTAAAGTCGATTATGGATGATGAAACAATATGGTCGATATGTCGACCATAACATAACGTTGATTTTAGTA
>LQNS02278183.1:8665164-8677087 GCA_001587735.2 Parhyale hawaiensis | reverse complement strand
CGAACAGGAACACAAATTCCCTTCAATAATGCCACTAAAGCGCCCGTTCATCACCGGCGACCTACGCACGGCCTGGAGCTCCAGCTCAATATATCGGACACTGCAGGCTTCCATGAATCTCTGAGGTGTCGTAATGATCAGCAGCGCCGGCAGACGGATGGCTACATTCTATGGTTTGTCGCCATCAGAGTGGCTTGGAATTTCACTGAGTGAATCCTTAACCAAGTACAGCAGCGTTAAAATTAATTTGTTAGAAAGTTTATTTTAGAAAATGCAATTTGCAAATTATTACTTCAGGAATAGCTTGCACTAGCTCAAACTTTATAAGGAAGGGCAACTGATATATTCTTTTTCTTTTCTTCTGATAGTGATACCAATAATTTCATAAGAATATCGAGTGAGCCTTCATCACTAAAGTTCTAAGACATCTCGTTTGATTGACACTAGTGTTATTGAGAACAATACCCGAATAGAAGTAAAACAAGGGAGAAGAAAGCTATGTTTCGGCCTTCAACTGTGACCAACCCGAGGCAATTTTTTTTTTGTAGCAACAAAGAAGAGCATGTGCTAGTGATGTGTCGGACGTCACTGTTTGGACATCAGCGGATGCGGATCTTTAAGCGGATTTTACAGTTCTGACATCCGTGGATGCGGATGCAACTGCGGATGTTACCATCTCAGTATCCTCGGATGCAGATGCGGATGTCAAAGAAGGCGCGTATGTTCCACGAATGCAGATGCGGATATTCGCCCTATCACTATCATGTACATGCACACATATACATATATGATTGGCATGCTCTCCCTGTTATTACACTATATCTATTATATATACTAGTATCTGTGTGTACATGTTTCTCATTATTGTTGCAGAATTTCACTTCTCCTGACGACGATCATTGTTGACAGCCGAAACGTAGTTTTTATCCATGTTGTTTTTATTTCTGTGCAAGAAATGTTCTCAAAAGAATTAACATGGATCAACTATGATATTTTAGAGCTTTGAAGGAAAAGACTAAATGTTACAGTATGTGAGACTTCAAAAATAATAATAATTGTCCATAACAGTTATAATAATCACTAATAGTTGATAACAAGCCATCATTGTAACTTCTACTACCACTGCTACTCCTATTATCCTACTTGTACTACTATTAAATCATTATCACTTTTATCAGCACAACTACTGGTGTCAAAGATGTTTACTATTAGGTCATTTCAGCTGGTGTAAAAGAATTTTCCATTTAAGTGAACTTATCTTTCAAAGTTTTGGAGCAAAGAGGCTGTAAAGAAAAAACTTCGATTTATCTGAGAGACTCCGCAATCTGGACCACGCGATACGTCACCTTAGTGTCATACTGGGCTGTCTTTATAGCTTGATTTATCCCAGTTATTTCAGAGGGGCTAGAGTGGTGTAAGTACCTTCCTCTGAGTCCATTTAAGGCTAACTGGTCACGTTCTAATGCTATGATTTAGCCAGCATTTCTTTCTTTTCAAATAATATCAAAGAACCCTGTAATAACATACCTATCATCGTGCAGCAATTTCTCAAAAGCTGTGCTGCCAGGAATTAAGGGCATGCCAAAAGGGTTCAACTTTACTAATAACAACACATGAAGCATTTCTGACAACACAAGCTCTAGCGAGAGTTTTAATCAAAGAGGAGCGTGATGTCCAATATCGTTATGAAATTTCCGCTTACACAGCCAGTGGCGGCTGAGCTGCATAGTTCCGTCTTGACTGTGATGAGTTAGTTATTAGATTGTGTGGTTGAGATATTCCGGGATTGGGTCATGACATAGCTTGGCGCAATGACGCACTACTTATTTTACATGTATAAATTTACTAATAGCTAACCAATCAAAACTCTTAGCAATTTTCTTAAGTTTTTCAGGCTAAATAATCAGAGAGTAAGCATGACTAGAAGGAAACATTGCTATGAATTTCTAAATACAAATTCTCTCCGCAACCAAGTTTCTATTGCGAAATGTATCAATGTTGCATTTTGTCAATCATTCGTGGCCGGTAACGGAGATTGATGTTGGTATGTATACTACTTAATTTAGAGCATATATAATCTGCTGCGTAAAAAATTATGGCAATCGCTGTACGATATCGACAATCCATGAGAAGTCATCAGAAAAACAGTTCAATGCCGAGAGACTTGTTAAGTTAAGAGTATTTGTAGTCTACCTGGGGAAAAACTACGCAACTACCTGCAGAATATCCACAGTCCATGCAAGGTCGCCAGAATGGATTTCGAGCTGAAGGATCCGCACCAATTGAACCATCCGGCATTAAGGGTCGAATCTCCCCTTCCGGATCTGCTTAATGGCTCACGTCGGCAGATTAGAGGATTAATTGCATTTAAAGACGTTGCAATAGGGAATGGAAGCGCTCAGGACGGAGTGCAGAGAAGGTGAGGCGAGTGTAATTAATCATTCAACTTCAAAGTGCCGTAAATAAAGTTCAGTCAATTTTTCTTCATAATATGGTCATCTGAAATCAAGTTTCACTGGAAATTTACAATATTTCTCACAATCTGCACGTTAGGGGGCTAATAATTTCTTTACATTTTTTCACAGTGAAATTGTATAAAGATAGAGTAATCGATTATTGATTAGAGGTGTGCTCCATTTTCTCATTTTGAGTGAAATAAACTAAATCCGATTAGCGTTAGCATGACCTTAGCTTCAGCACTGAATGTTCGATTCACAAGTTTGAAATGGGTATCTGGCGTAAACCGAAATCAGATTTTTTTGATGGATTACACATGAAAATTACGCTATTAATAAGCCACAGAAATCTGTTCAACCTTGGAAAAATACGAAATTTTTCATTCATTGCTACGAAAACTAAGAAAGAGGCCTCTTGGTTCCTTTCTGGTACACATCTACTCCATTTCTACTACTATCTACTCAATTTGTCAATTTTTCTCTAATCAGTAATCGGCGTGTACGCATTTAGATAAATTATCAATATTTTTATAAGTGTACAGTGTTCTTCCCGAGAATTAGAGACTTTTCAAAATTTAAGTATGGATTAATCCATCTCCTGATGATGCTGTTTATATGTAAATATGCTACTAATATCATACTTCAGACTGATATCAATACAAACACTAATTTGTTGTTTTTTGGCTTCACTCTTCCGACGTACGGTGCCATTATCTTCAATTTTCGTATTTTCCTCTGATGTTCTTATGATTGCAGTTTACTTTGCGAGACCATTATTTTACGCTCACTCTCCCTTGGAGAAGAGACGATTGCTAAGGTTCATTCACTGCATTTCCAGCAACACTCATCGCATTATTAATTTATTAATGAAACTCCAGTAGGAGCCATGGACAGTTCACGCTTAACCCCCTCGTGCTCCACAACTGAAGACGGCTGTTTTTCATCGGGGAAGAGATCCCCTAAGCTGAGGATAAGACACGTTCTCTAGCTCTTGAGCAAGAGATAGAATGCTGTCAGTTCAAAGAAGATTACACGTGCGTTTACAGCGACCCGTTGCTAGGCAAAACGTAGAAATGTAAGAGACGTCGAAGAAACGCTTAGAACATTTGGTAAATTGCAGTGCAGGACGTAACCTTTTGAAAACAATTTCTCTGGCTTGTATTAGCATACCTTGGCTTACACCCATTTCTTGGTTATTCTAGGTAAGGCTGGTGGCCGCTGCAGCTATAACAATAATATTCTCCGTAAGTTTTAGAATGACTACAGGCTCAGAAGTTAGTTTTATTGCTGTTTTTTTGGCCAACTATAATTTTTTTAGTTAAAAGAGCCGCAGGTAAGGGCCAAAAATAATAAACGCCAATGTGTAATTGCAAAAAAAAAAAAACATTATGTACACCTATATTTGTTTTCTGTATCTTTAACTACTTTTGTACTAGAAACCCGTGTCGTAGTTAAACGATGGCATATATTATTTATTATATACTTCAGCGTAATCGTTAGTATTTCCCTTTCCATCGAGGATCAGCTGTTAGTAATATCTTTCACTTTTCCTTCTTTGTTGGTCCACTCAGTGTGGTTATTAAAAACTGAGAAAACGATATACGCATTGCAAAGTGCAGTTTATTATCAACTAGACTATCTATTTTCTACTAGGCTGCTCTTGCTCTTTTGGATCACTTCGTTGTGTTTAATTCTAATGCAGTTAAGATCCCATCCAAAGCATCCGCAAAGTAAAAGCTTGACGAAGAAACTTGATAAAAAGGCTTGATAGAGATGTTTGATGGAGGAGCTTGGAGGAGAAGCTTGGTGAAGTAGAAGCTTGGTGAAGAACCTTGGTGGAGAAGTTTAGTGGAACAGCTTGGTCAAGAAACTTGATGAATAAGTAAATATTTGGTACATTAGGTACATTTGGGTAATGGCGTTTCAGAGATACCCTGTCTTCCTGTATCTAATATTGAAAGCGTTGCGTCTCATGAAAAGTGCAAACAAAATTATAAACAAGTAAATAAACAAGCATACAGATCGGCGTGGTAGTTCATACAGACTCATGCTGCTAGCTATAAACTCTACAGACGCTTTTAATACGTAGATAACAAAAACTTGGGAAGGCATCACCTGCAATGCTGTTCACGTGCGCAATTTGGGACAGTCTAATGCTTCATATGGGGGCGGAGAGCCCACCCAATCAAGGCAGTAAACCAGCAAGCAATCAACAAAAAACTGTATATTTTTAATAGAGAAAGATCGTTGTCTGTACAGTATGTCTATACAGAATGAAGCAAATATTTGTACATATTATATTCCTCTAGTATTATTCATTATTATAAAAAATAAACTGAACCTCAAACAGTATTCTTTCAAAATATTCTAATTCAGTTTATCTTCTTGGCACAGGATCAACGGGACCACCATCAGAATTGCAAACGGTACATCTCTCCATTACCATAAGCGTACACGATCGTTATCTCGACACTAAATATCCCACACGAAGCCTTTTCCTTTTAAAAATCCCACGCAGTAGAGTGTTGCCCTTACATTTCGAAATCTCTGTCAAATCCTGGGTACGATTTTCGCTGTCGATTGCTTTGAAAGTTGATTGTATCGCAGACAGAGGACGAATTCAAGGTGCAATTTGCATGGAGATTGAAACGATGAGTCGCTCGAAAACAAGCTGTCCTGCAGAACCGGTAGCAGATATGACGACAAAAATCATACGGCAGCGACCTGGGGAGCTCTTAGACTCTGTGTATTGGAATTCTTTGATTCTCGTTCGTTTTCCTGAATAATCCATCCTGGAGTTGGAGAATGTTGTATTTACTCGTACGTATAGAGAGGTGAAGGTCTTCCATATTTCTATTACATTACAACTGGTAATACTGTACATGTACTGTATATATATATGTATATAAAATCTATACCACAAAAAAAAAGAGCCGCCTGTTCGTCAGTCCGTCCGTCCGTAGTCTTATTTTTCCCCTATCTAATACTGAAGAAAAGTATCCAAGGCACCCAACTTTTTTTTTGGGCTAAACCGTATCCAGGATACCAACCCGGGAATTCTCGGGTTATTAGTGAAGGCTTGGTCACGGGGCTTTGTGAACTGGATTGCTTTTGTGCTCTTGGTGAGCTTCGTGGACTTTGTGGACATGGTGAAATTTGGAGTATTGTGAACTTTTTCTATAGAATGGTAAGATATTTTGAAATACATACTTTCATGACTTACCGTATTCAACAAAAGGGTTGCGTTTGGTGCACTAGTTATATATACACACAAAGAGTCGAGTCAAGACTCGATCTTGGAACCTAGATATTACCACGCCGCCACACTACCACTAAGCCACCACAGTATAAAAGCAGCACGCTGCATCATGGCAGAGCCCTACGTGCATATGTGAGGAAGTTCATCCTTTTACCCTACCCTCAATTGTTAATAATCTGAAAGATTTTACAGTTTCTTGCCCCGTCTGCACCAGACATTATCAAGACAGGATGCTCATCCGTCCACCCATGTGTTTTCATAGAGTAAATTCAAACAGTCATATATAAATATATCTGTTTCGCGACTATTATCTGCAACAAAACAGGGAAGTTGATAAATTTTCTCTAGTTTATCACACAGCAGAGCTGGCATCAGTTGGACACTGAGGGTTTAAGCGGAGCTTCATTGCATGTCTTCATTACAATAATCTTTACACTTAATATACATAAGTTACCTTACCGTAGCTCAGTATCGGTGAAACGCTTCTTCAAAATCAACGTGTGTTTAGTTGCTGCTTGCTCCGCATCATGCAAGAAAGTGGTAGCTAAATTAGATTTTCCCGTTCTCAGTTGAATATTTTTGATATTGAGCTCAAAAAATTGAATTTTATTTGAAGCTGATGCTTGGTTATGGAGCCTAGACAATTTTTAGGTGGAAATAGTCTTAAGTAACCTAGTTCCTACCATTACTCACGATGAAGGGGCAACATATACTAATTTTTTGGGTATATTCCAATGCAGTTGCAACACTTACTCCAATCGGAAATGAACATATGTACTCATATTCATGATAGTCTTACTCTGGGATCGCATTAAACAATCACACGCTGAACTCATGAACGGACGTTAAACTCGTACATCATTCTTCAGCTTAATTACTTTCCACTTATATGAAAGTTATCGAGTTAAACAATTTACTGCATTCTCATTTAAGAAGAATACCACATAGACTAGTGGTCAGCGGTTACATGCAACGTGGAGATAACTCTCTGTTGGCTCTCTCTTTGATCGCTAACTTCGACTTAACAGAATAAACCCAGCAACGTGACTCTACACACGAGAGGTGTGTGTGCACAACGTCTCTTGGACTTCGTCCGGAGACTCTTAAGAATCTGAAGGAAGAAGCATCATATCATGGATACCGAGTTTCGTTATATAATCGGGACGATCTGCGAGCTGAATGTACTCTCCCAAGTTGAGGGCACGATTGCATTGTGTGGCAACGGCATGAGTTACTCAAGATTAAGTTAGATATGGTCTTACAGAAGTGGAATTGATCACGCACGTCGTCAGTTAGTTGAATGGAAGATGAGGCTCAAGTAATGGTGGATTCGCTGACGCACAGCTTCTGAACGAACCTCGAATCTTTCTCGACACCGCTGCGACGTCATCATTGTCTCTTGTCTTGCTGAGCCCAAGGACTTAAAATCAGAAGGAGATAGCAACGGTTGCGGAGATCTGAAGCTGATTTTACTGGCATGGCTGAAATCTGGCTGGCGCGATGATTAGCTGCAGGAACGGCTGGAAGTCTCTTATTGCTGGGAAGAGATGGCTGAGTGCCTGTGATTGGTGGGAAGAGAGCAGCCATCGAAGAACAAAGAACTTCTCTTGTCAGTACAGCGAATGTGGTGTGATCGAACCTCCTTGCCAGCGTCAGAAACGTTGTTGCTAAACACAAGAGTTACAGTTTCACCTCACAGACTAAGGAAGACCCAGGCTGGCAGTTATTCAGTACCAGAGGGCCCAGCCGTCAAAAATGACGGCAAAAATTTTGGGGTTGAGCTTTTAATTGCTTTGGTTCCCAGTTTAGGTTTCGCCGTATTATAGGCCTCATCCCTGCAGGCCTGATCTTTCATTAGTGAAACGCAAGCTGTACAACCATGAGTTTTGCGATAGCAAAATATCCCCCCTGCATGATAAGGAGTGAATATCAGCTTGGAATTGATCAAACGTTAAGCTGCACTTAGAAAATATAGTTCAGTCAAAATAATTCACTGGAAATGCCCAGGGCTCACCGTATTGTGGATATCAACTGATTGTTGAACCTCCAGCGTCGAAATTTGACTGCGATATTAATTCAATATAAAAAGGCGCTGATCTGCTCAGCATGAAGATTCAACTACTATGATATAATTCAGCAACTCAAGCATAAAGAAGAACAACCTTAAGTCAGCAGTTCTTTCCCTATTTCATAGTCAGCATTTGGAATAGACTCCTTCCGCCGTTGTTGGTGCGGTGCGGAGTCGGTCAACTCGTTTAAAAATCGTCTTGGCATACATCGGGAAAGACATCATCCACAGCTAAGAACTCTTCCTCCACTAGCCGCAAGCACTTAACGGCCAAAGCTTCCCAGGCTATCTTAAGCCGACTTCTTCTCATCTATGTTTATAAGCTCCGCATATCAGCGGCTATTGATCATGCTTGCGTGCATTCATAATCATCTCTTTGGCTGTGATTCTTCTCCCCCTTATTTTTTATGTCTTTCGTCTTGCATTTTTTCTGCTCTTGTTTCCCCAGTCCTCTACATCCTACTAACATGATGGCAATAGCTCATAGAGGACCGGGTCATAAGTTCTGGCGTCTCTTTGGGAATGGGCCTCTTGGTTCGTCTACTGCCGCCTATCTAATCTAATCAATAAAAGCGGGGATCCAAAGCCCGGGATTCAGAGGCTGGAGATCAAGAGCCCGGGATCCAGAGGTGGGAGATCCAGAGCTATATTTATCACCTGTACTCCAAGCGCTGAAATTTTATGGTATCTCAACTTGTTTTCATAACATGAATTTTCGCCTATTAAACTCTTAACAGCGTGACGGAGAGACGGACCAACATTGGAGCAAGCAAGCAAGGGAGCGAAGGAGAGAGAGAACAAGCGAACAACAACTGTCTTTTATACTATAAGTGGATTTTTGAAAGAAAATTTTGGCTGAATGATGACGTCACAGTCATTATGTTGTTGCTTTCATCATGAGTTGGAACCCAGGATATAATTTTTAGCTACATAGCTCCAACCGCTCGAAATTTCATCAATACTCAATGGCTTGCAAACTCTGAATTCAGAAGGCTTTTTAAAATTAAATCATCTTGACAGCTCTTCTACTTTCTTCGTTAAAAATATGCAATTTACGAATTGTTTGTAAATATTTTCAAGTTCTGCTCAGTCCAAAAGTAAACATATTTTTCGTTATATAAAACTGTTCATGGCACAATGCTGATGGCTGAACAATGATGTACGTCACAGAGGCTCCGACGTAGAGCTGAGCTGCGCTTGGAGGCTGTCCGTCTGTGTCCGTCTGTGTTTCCATTAGTCTGTGGTCTCAACCAAAGACAGATGAACGGGTCTTCTTTTGTTTGTGGTCTTAGCCATTTCGAATATCAACGAAATCTGGCGCTGTTGGAGATACCTACGTAACGCTGGTATCCTGGCTACGAATCTGTAAGGTAAACAAACAAACAAACAAACAAACAAATAAACAAACAAGTGAGTGAGTGTGACGTCACTGTTGTTGCAAATGTGCTTTCGAAAATATTGAAGAAATCTCCGTCTCTGTTCATACGCCTTTGGTACGTAAAATGTGCCATTGTGAATGAGAAATACGCAAAAAACTAAGAACTTCAAGTTTGAACATGGTGCCGAAGCATCTTTTTCTGGTGCATTATAATGAACAGTGTTTCATCAACATGTTTTTGTCCTCATAACTTACCAGTATTGCGGCAAAAATAGGCAATTAATTATCACTTGAAAACAAAGCCAATATGTGTTGAGCTTCTTGTTTTCACCAATTAATAAACTTTCCCACAAAACTCTTTTGCCATGTTTGCTAAGAAATTTTTTTCAGTATTATTTTGCTCATTTCTATCCATGAGTTCATAAGAAAGAGTTTCTTAAATTATCTTTTGAGAAAACTAATTTGAATTACTGGAATAAATAAGTGAGAAAAACGCATCATAGCTAAGTTTTGCAGAAACAACAACAACACTTAGCAGTTACTTTTTATTCTAGCTAAAGGCCCTTTTTTCCACGTTGCAGCGATGTAACTCTAAAAATAGGCTGCTGGAATTCTCTTTCCGTAGAGTTTTGTGAAGTCAGATACATTCGCACGTGTAATTACGAAATTGAAAGGGTGTCTTTGCAGTAAAATTTAAATTTACTGTAGATTATATACGTTACTGAATTTTTGCTGGGTATTTTCTTAGCGCACTTGATGTGATCGGTCAGCATCCGGTCTGCATACTGCTGCGGGTTACTGACCTTTCCCAGCAATGGCGAGGGTTGGGGGGTCGCAGATATTGTCGCATGGAGTCTTCCGCCACTGGCGCCATAGCTCTAGACATCTATGGTCGCCTGCAGCCGTATACTCCTCTGGGGCCTGTTGGTCTATATTTGCAGCACAACCAGTGCATGCGGGTTTCCCAGCCAAGGGTACGGTCAAGATGACTTTACCTTTACTTTTCCTTTACCATAAACCCCCCAATACTTCACTGTCCAGTCCTTGCAAGTGGGGCTGATGTCAGATCGATTTGTTAACCTTCCATTATCTATTTTCGGGTCAACATAGCTACGTGAAACAAAAATAAACTGTTCTTGCAAACGCAAAGAGTGCACCCACAAGGAAGAAGAACGCAGAAATAAGCACTTTGCCAAGGTAATTTACAAAATTTATTTTAGCCAATTTACGGTTATTTTGGTGTCCCAAGATTGAACTAGCGTCTTCCACAGTTGATATCTCGGTACGAATTTATGTTTTTTTTTTAAAACATTTCTTGTATCAACGAGAACAGTTTACTTTTTGCTCGAGGTCGCTCTGCTATCAGCCTGACATACAGATTTCAGTGGGCAGTCATATCATTAAAAAAAATGAGAGATGATGATGTGAAATTGATTGAGCTAACCTATTTTTAAATGAAACATCATTTAGCCAACATTAATGTATCATCCACAGAAAATTCATAACCACGAGCAGCGAATAATGAAAACTTCTTCATCTTCGAAGTACAAGTACAAAATAGAACCCTGCCGATTATACATAACAGTATCACATTTCTGTTGGTGAGCAATTGTGTATCTGCTGAGCCGTAAATAAATCTTATGTTTATAAGGAAGAGATTGCACAAAGGCGATATTGCTTTGTTATGAGCTGCAGCTGCGAACATCTGCGAAGATATAAGGCCAAAGCTTCCCTTAAGTGCGCCTTTCACTACAAAGGTGGACTCGTCCGCCTACCCTCGAATATTAAATTTGCTGTGGGCCAAAGTAATTCCCCTTGGATTTCAGTCTTACGCTGGCATCAAACGTGCTGGGTGCTGCAGACAGTTTATGAGTACATATATGCATGGTCTTAGTCAAAGCCGGAAGAGCAAATTGCAACGTGACATTTATGGCAATCTCTTCAGGACAATAAAATGTTGCAGATCAAGTAATGGATGCCAACTCTCGATTTATTCCGTACGTTATGGTACACATTGTTACTACATTCCTTACAAAGTGAAACTTTAGCAATACACCAGCATTTTATTAATCTAATGCTTCTCTTCTCTTTAATGCTGTATGTCAAATTGAGAAATTTACTCATAGGCTATCTAGAGACTTTTTTATTTTTATCTTTCAGCGTATTCTCGAAATCAAAATTTGTTCCAGTAATAGGTCCTTCGAACAACGGCATCACCTCAGAAGTTCAGAGGGAGGCACCCACGAGGTTCGGAGTTATCTGTAGCAGCGGACCGTCTCCCTCTCGGGGACGAATTTCCGGTCCAGGAAGAATGGCGTCTCGGAGGAGAGGAGCTTATTGGATTCCGTCGACCGTACGCAGAGGCAGGAGTTCTTCTTCAGGAAAGATTTAAACGCTCAAAGTCGCTTCATACAAAACGCCTTCCATTAACGTCGAAATGGAAACCTGGAAACCGTTCTCAAAAATAGCCAGGACAATAAAAAAAAGAAGCATCCGAAGGAAACTTTGTGGCGTTCGATCTATTTAAAATACTTTGTCTGCACTAGTGAACCATTTCAATATGAAACCGTGCTGCACGGCATCCCTTATATAGCCATGAAACCGTGCTGCACGGCATCCCTTATATAGCCATGAAACCGTGCTGCACGGCATCCTTTATATAGCCATGAAACCGTGCTGCATGGAATCCCTTATATAGCCATGAAACCGTGCTCCACGGCATCCCTTATATAGCCATGAAACCGTGCTGCACGGCATCCCTT
>LQNS02278183.1:8644397-8664496 GCA_001587735.2 Parhyale hawaiensis | reverse complement strand
ATTTGATGAGAACTTTTGCTTTCTTGGCTCGGCAGAGGAACCAACGAAGCTTATCGCACCAGCGGCGCTTTGTCGTCGGACGCTGATAAATTTTTCAAAAAATGAAGTCCCTACTCGGGCCCGGCCAACGACAGCCTCGGGCCAATGAAGGATGTACAGTCGCTGTGAAAAATTACGTGAAGCGTCCGGCCAAAGATTAATTATTGCTGGACGGTAGAAGATTACGAGGAGGCAGCAGACTTTTGCTCTTTCCGCCCTTAGTGGGATTCAAGGCTCGGCAGAGTAATAATTGATTGAATAAAAAGTGCCATATTCATATAATCGTAGTCGAAAGAGAAGCAATTGAGAGTTCAGTAATATAATTCGTGGGCTGAACATTTGAAATTCCACGTATGAAAGAAAACCAGTTTGTCGAACTGACTTTTTTGAGCTGCTTGTTGCATGATGGTCTAATATTCTGTTAGCACATAAATGCATGCATTTAACTATGTGATCTCTTAGTTTCGCTGGCTATAAACTTTAAATTTCTAGTATCTAAGCAAAGTTTCACTCATTGGATTTAGTTATATCTTTATGATCAAACTATCCCCTTATTTTCAGAACTGATATATAACTGTAGTCATGAGGATGTGAAATGAATGTCGCCGGCTGCATGCATATGGTCTCTTGGGGCTGTCTCTTAGTATATTAGATTAGATTAGATAGCTGGCAGTAGACGGACCAACAGCCCCATTCCTAGAGAGCAGCCGGGACTTACGCCCCGGCCCTCTATGAGCTATTGCCATTATGTTATAGTCTGACCAGCTCACGAAAGCGGCTTAGGCGAGGCATGACAGATTGCTCATGTGTCATATTTCGTACTTCGATTAAATTGATCTTATTATATTTTACTTTTCCAATAAATATAAAATTATCTAGGACTGTCTTGGAAGTTACAATTGCAATTAAGCATTGAATAATAGCCAAAAATTTCTTGAAAATTATAAAATAATATTTTATGGGAAAAGTAAAATATAAAAAGATCAGTTTTATCTAGGTACGAAATATTACTCATGCGCAATCTATCAAGCTTCGCCTAAACCGCCTTCGTGGGCTGGTCAGACTACAGTAGGATATAGAGGACTGGAGAAAAGAGAAAAAGGAGGGAGAGAGTCCCTGCTAAAGAGACGATCATGAATGCACGCAAGCACGATCAAGAGCCGCTGATATGCGGAGCTTGGAGATATCAAACTGTGTAGTTGGAGCGGGAGAGAGAAAAAGACGGATTAAGGTGGCCTCGGAAGCTTTGGCCGTTAAAAGTTCGTGACTCCTGGAGGAGGAGTTCTTCGCTGTGGAGAATGGCTCTCCCAATATACGTCAAGACGATTTTTAAACGCGTTGACTGACTCCGCACTAACAACATCGGATGGGAGTCTATTCCAAATGCTGACTATGAAATACGGAAAGAACTGCTGACTTAGGGTCGTTCTCCGAGCTTCATGCTTGAGTTTTTGACCGTTGTTTCGCAAGCTATCATTATGGTCTCTTTCTAAGAGCCCCGTTGTAGGTACTTCGTAGAAGCCATTCAAATACCTGAATGTTTCTATTAGTTGCCCCCAAAGTCGTTTTTGCTCAAGAGAGATCAGACAAAGTTCTTTTAGGCGACATTCATACGGCTTGTTTCGCAGCTGAGGTATCAATTTCGTTGTTTTGCGTTGAACTCTTTCCATGTTATCGATATCTTTACAGAGATGTGGAGACCAGACTTGAACAGCAATTCTAAGTGTGGCTGCACTAATGCCTTGTACAAGGGAACGATGATATCCTTGGACTTGTATTGGAGTATTAAAATGCTTACAGATTAGGAAAGCTAACAAATTTAAAAGAATAGAATATTTGAACACTGTGTATTATACCCGGGATATTTTTATTAAATTGTTGAAAAAGCTATTATGAATACTTTATCATAGCACAGTACATCTAGACTACGATGGGTAAAGTCCTTTGGCAGCCATGCAAGTCGTTTTCTACTTTTCCTCTCCGTTCAGCTCCTTGTAAGATTTCCGATCAACGGCTTTTCAGTCCTTTCTATCAAACAATATAATAAAATCCATCGTGTGTTTGTTTATATACTCATATGTTTAGATATTATATGTTTATATATAGGCAGGTTGCAGGCCAGGTTACAGATTTTGTAGTTAAGTTGCCTTTTCATGGAGTTCGACGGCCAGATTGTAGGAGATGGCGAAAGTGTGATCCATATTCCTTTATATCTCAATGCACTGCTTACTTGAAACAGTTCTTGATATCGAAATAATAAATCTATTTTGAGCTTCTCTTTGCGCCGTTAAATTTGATTTTTATCACTGTTTTTATACATCAAAACATATTTTTGTTCGCGTCATTGTAAACTTAGAAGCAGAAAATAGGCCAGGTTGCAGATGATGGCAATTTTATATGTCAATGCACTTCTTTCTTTTTAACGTTGAAGTTCACTGACTGCAAATACATACAGCTTCTCTATACACTCTGTTGCATCGTGATTCGTACTTTCTTCTGAGGATTCTTCCTTCCAAACTTCAGCTACCCTGCATTTACGTTGATGCTCTTATTAGCAGCAAGAGTATCGAAGCTAGTGGTAAGATATTCTTCAGCGGTCAGAAGGTAGAAAAGTACATGATTTCTTGGTAGAAAATAGTTTTCTCTAATTTGGGTTCTTCATTCAACAGAACAACATTTCATTTCAGGTAAAAATTCCGAGGTAGCCTATATGACAGCGTCAGTATGCTGAATACAGAACTCAATATTTCATATGAGACAATATCGACTTTGGGCCACAAAACATTGCTTTTCAGCATATCACGGAAAGAAAAGCTTGGCGCTGCTCAGCTCAGCATTAATAGAAAAATTATGATAAATGAAGACGGATCATCACAAATTCTTTGCTGTCATTTATGACAACGCGGGCACTATAGTTATTACAATAATTGCACAACATTTTTTTAATGGGGCTGCTGAAATATTATTTTCAATTGCTATTTATCAATTTCAAAGAGATCCATTTAGCAACAAAAAGTGCAGATTATGACTGAAAATTTTCTGCCCTAAGACGGCCAGTGGTCGTCTGGCTGCAAATCCTCCATCGCGGTAACTATGGTTACAATATTTTGAAAAGTACAAGAGTAAACAGCTCGTGCTGTAATTTAAAACACATTTCATGCCGAAAATGGGGACAGTTCAGATCTGTGGCAGGTTGGAAATATCTATCTATATGTTCGAACTAAAACAAAAGGGTGAAGCGATACGTCACGATAGAACGTCATTGATATCGATGTTAAATATTAAGTTTCCGGTCTGCATTATTCAGCGCGGACTGCAAAATGAAAACCAAAGAAAACCATGCAGTGTTTCCTTTCCTCGAAGTAGCCAAATCTAATTAGGAATTTTAAATAGCAGCCGCCTCAATTTGAGAGGCGGCGTAAGTAGGGGGATTGCTAGCAGGAGAAACAGACCTGACCTTAATTAGCGAGTGAGTTAAGGAAGCCTCACCGTGAACTGATTGGGCTCAGCTTTTTTACACTTTTCCTCTGATAATAATACAGTACAGTTTATTAGGTATTTACATACGTCGGACGTTACATGGTACATAAAGTAAAGTAGCTAATATTTAAAGATACGAACAAAGTAAGAAACTGTCGTCATATTTCCCACTCTAAACTTCATGACGTACATTGTTTAACCATTGCAACAAGGAAACATAAAGGCATGTCCACCCAGCTCTCATATTAACGCGTTCACGGAAACTGGCGGACGCTGCTCGTTCAGTTGATGGAGGGAGGTGCGATGAACGTGCGAGTAAGAAGGATGAGGCACGTTCATTTCTCAACGAGTAACTTGAGTCAGTCTCGGTAAAGACATCATATAAATAGTGAATTTATCCTATGTAGCCTTTAAGTATTATGAACCAATCGACAAAAATGTTTTTTCATAGTCACTTTAATGAACAGAATCCCTGCAATCTAATAATAGCTGTTTTTACGTGTCAAATTGATGTACTTAAAAACAGAAGTGAAAGAATTTTCTCCTATATCAGCTCCCAGGATATTAAACATTCAAATAATTAGAAACAGTTACGTTGCAGAAATTAGTTTCGACATTAGTCTGTTGTAAAATGCTACTTTAGTTTGCTACAAATGTGCAAAATACGACTTTAAGCTGCTGTAAAATGCCCACAAAGTATCCAATTCCATTGTCACGTATTTATATAACATGATCATCTGATTATAAGCATACACAGGCGTTTGGTAATTAAACCTAAAAAAGAAACATTATCAATGCAATAATGTACTTATTTTCATTTGATATGTTCAATTTTCTGGTCCATGGACACTTGTCCATTTTTGTGAAGTTTGCATGTTTAGCCCATGACTGAAACTAATGTTTAGCCCATGACTGAAACTAATGTTTAGCACATGACTGAAACTCATGTTTAGCCAATGACTGAAACTCATGTTTAGCCCATGACTGAAACTCATGTTTAGCCCATGACTGAAACTCATGTTTAGCCCATGATTGAAACTGTTTAGCCCATGACTGAAACTCATGTTTAGCCCATGACTAAAACAGGTTCTGCGTTAATATCCACGCAAATTATTCATTGCACTGTATCTGCTCGGGGTACCCCACCAGAGAAAATACCTGGCAATGATCATTAGAGGTGAAGAGAATAACTCATGGCATTTTACTTGTGCATTTATGTTGTCAGGCCAATAGCTAATCTAGACCAGCTGGGAGGAGGTGGTCATTTCAAGAAGTTTTTAGTCAAATAGCTGATTGAGCTCAATTTTCCCCTAATATATTGGCGTCTGCCGAGGTCAGTCCTCTACCTAAAATGTCTGTCAGATGTCGACCACCGTTCAAGATATTTTGCTCGTTGACTGTACATTTGTTGCATTTTGTTAGGATAAGAAGCTGACGTAGCTCAATTTTTCAATGTTTTTTTTGGTTATCATTGCCACACCCACCAGAGTCAAACAGGCAGACGTTCAATTTATTAGACGGAGGGCACTATAGTACATTGCAGGGTACATGGAAATTTGTTAGCTTTCCAGCTACCCTGACTCCAGTGGGCTCCCGGTCTGTGGCCTCTGACGCTGGCGGCCATAATGGGAAAAATGGAATTTTTTCAGGAGCTATTATGAACATGTCCAGATACGGTCATGCAGGCAAGCGCCCAAGTGCGTCCCCGCCGCATCCAAGATACCTTCTCCGCACGAAAAATGTTGGGTACCTTGGAAGTTTTTTCTTCAGTATTAGATAGGGGAAAAGAATAGTTCTTGAGAAAATCCCATTTTTCCGTTGCCGACTTTTGGCCGCCAGTACTAGTGCCACTTTTGGACCTAAGAGTCGTGCTGTTACGGTCTATGCACAGAGTAATGGAAACACAGACAGACAGGTTCTATGCAGCTCAACTCTACCTCGAGATTCCTATGACGTCAACGTTCACCCATCAGAATTGTACCATGAACAGCTTCATATAACGAGAAAATATTGGACTGAGCAGAACTAGAAAATTTCAACGAACAAGTCATAAATTAAATCGGGGAAATGTACTGCATCTTCTTAACGTCTTAGAAAGTGTAATGACTCAGTATGACTTCATTTTAAAAGTCATCTCGGTTCAGAGTGTTCTAGTCGCAAGCATTGGCTGGAGCTATGCAGATGAAACTCGTATCCTGTATACCAACTAATGATGAAATCAACGAAATAATGACTGTGACGTCATTACTCAACCGAAATATTCCTGCAAAAATACTGAAGAACTGCCCGTCTGTGTCTTCCATGCTTAGATCCCATAAGCCGGCCGGCGACTGTAGATCGGTGGTAATCGTTGGGGTTCCCACATCGGTGTATAATCGGTCGAGAATTCTTCAAACAAATCTTTTCCTAAGATCACCGCTCGGGAACCAGCCGATTATCGAACGGCGTCGGTTCTCAGTGGCATTTTTAGGCCGGCATTTCAGCTAGTATCGGCCGGACATCTGCCCCTAATCAATGATCATCGTCCGATGTTCATAGGATGACCGACCGAGAAACAAGATGTCGCGTGATACTCGAATGATCATCGGTCGATCATCCTACACACATCGACCGATGCTCTAGCGATGCCCGGCCGGGGTATCTCGGATTTTACTCCTCGAAAGTTCATTCCTAGTGAGAGTATATATAAGTCCAGCATGCCTTGTTCCTCCTCTTCTTCACGAATTCCGATGCCTCGTTTTTTTTCTTGTGGCATGCGTTTGGGGCCCATATTGAAGTATAAATGAAAAATATGGTAAAAAATTCAATCACGGTGTCCCCTGTGGAATCACGCAAATGAGTAGTACATACAAGATTGTGTGGTCTATACATCGCCCACCGATGCCCGGTCGATCATATACCGATATCCGCAGCATCGGTAATCTATCGGTCATACAGCGTTACACACGTTGGTGCATCATCGGCCTATGAACGGCCGGATATCGGCCGATGATCGACCGATTATCTGCCTGGCATCGGTGCGGCCTCGTCCGATGAGTTAAGGATCAGCGAGCGATGCAAAACATCGGTGGAGGCATCGGAAGATTATGTAACTCCGCGTCAACATGCTCCGATGAACCTCACCGATGCCCAAACAAGTCTCTAACATCGCTCGATGTCCAGGCGGTTATCTGCCGATTTTACGAAAAAATACATTCGAAGTAAATCGTAACCTAATCGGCCGGCTCACGTGACTAAGCCCTTAATCTGTGGTAGATATTATACTACATGATCACATGCTCAACTTACGCGCAGACGCCCAGTTGCAGTGTCATTCAACTGAAGCATTTTCCAGTGGTATCTTGGATACCTACTGTCACTGTGTAATCGGGACGACGCTGAAGCCGAAAATCATCCGCTCGTAAGCTGAGCGTGCGACTGCACAGTGTGCCCAGGCATTAGATGTGATCTGCATGAAGGTATGGGGGCAATTTGGGAAATTTAAGTTAACTCTTCATTATAAACTACCTAGACAAATGAACAGAAAAGGGCATTTCTTCAGTATTTTTGTGAGAAAATTAGCGACAAAGATGATGTCACTTGTAATTGCTTGCATTAAATCATGTGGTCGTAGCACTGATACCAGAGCTATTAACATATTTCCAGCAATGACAAGAGGAAATGGCGTCTCAGGGCTGTCGAACAGTCGATTCGAGGTGCGGGTGGAAGTTGTGTGTCCGTGTCGGCCTTTGTCCGTGTAATCTAGAAAGCCTGCAGTTGAGGCGCATCTCAGTTCCATACGAGGAATTATATACTTCTGATATATATAGTCCGCTGCTGCATTTACGCTTCTTTGCTGCTTATAGTGGAGTATTGCTCTCCGGTCAGGGCTTCGGCTGCTGGCTGTCACTTGCGTCTCCTGGGCCGACTTGGCACATCAGCCAGCCGGTTGAGCGCGAGAATGATCTGGTGAATCTGAATCTGTCCGGTAGGAGAGCGGTAACCGGACTCTCTTACGTTTTGTAAGGTGTACAACAATGAGCAACATTGGTTGTATTTTTCTGTCCCAGCCCTCATGATCTTTAGGAAGATTACACGTGCTGCGGGTTATGCACATTCTTACACTTTGGACAATGTTAAATGCCGAACTCGCCAGTTCAGTCGGCGCTTCCTGCTCCGGACCGTTTCTGTTTGGAATTCATTCATCTGCTTTGTATCGTTTCGGCATGCAAGCGCTTAGGTCAGCTGTTAATGGCTTTCTGTCTGGTTTTCTTTAGCAGCATTTCAGGCCCTTCCGATGTTGCAAAGTGCTTCATTTAGGTTGCACTTCCTGTCCGTGGTGACCCGAGCGTGAAGGAGTTCGATGATTTGGTTTACCTTTCTCGTATGATTTGTGACGTCACGCTCTGCTTTCTAGTTTTTTTCTCTGAGCACAGTGATCTTGTGTGCAAATGATTCATGGTACAGTTTGTGCACTAGTACAGTATATGATTATATACATACTAGTGGCCCGTGCCGTCATTATAAAGGACGGCAAAAAATTAACACATCACCAAAACCCCCGCCGTCGTTTGGGCTTTCTCATTTTTCCCCTATCTAATACTGAAGAAAAAGATTCCAAGGTAGCTACCCAACTTTTTTTTTTCGCTGAAGAAAAAGATTGCAAGGTACCCCACTTTTTTTTTACATTTCGAAATCTGAATTTTCTCCTATCTTATTCCCATAGAGCGTGACAGGAAAGATGTAAATACGTAAATAAATAAATAAAAACACGAAGTGAATTATTATATAGTACTGATGGTTTCAATCTGAAAAAAGCAACAGCGCATTTTATTTTTCCAATTACGAAGGGTTCAATGAATGCATGTATAGAACTTCAGGGGTTCGGTACCTCCAAAAAGGTTTAGAACCATTGGATTAGAGGCTGGTGGCAGACATAAGGTTATTGATCAAACTCTGCTTACTAATCTCATAAACAATAGAACGGAAAAGACTGAGTTAAATAACAGGTATTGATAATACATAGGGCAGTAGGAGGAACTACAGCTCCGTTGTGCCTAAGTACGAGTACCGACAGATTTATTACATATCTGATTGCGTGCTGAATCTTCGGACGATGTCCAGGTGGTGTTATTCACGCCACCCATCTTGTGCAGAGGTGATGCTGCAGTCCGTGACCAGCGGGGTGGCTAACAGCGAGTTATACTCACAGTTCACGTAGCCGCTTACAGCAGGTTTAACTGGCACTTTCAGTAAGTACGCGTCTAGTGAGTTTTTACGTTTCGCAGTCTCTGTACCGGTGACATTTCGATAAAAATAGTCTTTATTTTTTTTATAAGAGCTTTGGTGGTCAGTGACACTTTCGGAGGAACTATTCCCGTTGAAGTCAACTCTATTAATGCTGTGTACTAAACACACATCACACGGAGACTGAGGTGGAGCCAATTGAAAGTTCACTACCAAATGTAAAAAATTATATAGAGACATGCCTTTTGCCTTTGATACCGAAAACGAATGTTTATTTTTTTTTTGTTTTTGAATGCTTGCGAAGAATTCGATAGAGCGACGAGTATGTTTGGTAGCAATGGCTATTTGCTGGCGGCTAAGTAATTTACTTTCGTTTTCTAAGGCCTGAGTTATGAGAGTGCGGCATTTCCTAAGAGAGATCGACGACGCTTACATTTTTAAAAACGAATGATACATATACGAGGAAGATGTCAGGTGTCATGTTTCTTATGAACAAACGCGGTACAGCAAGCAAGACAGTGATGGAATTATTGCTTGCCCTTCACAGCCCTTCCTGACGGCGCAGGCTACCAGTCACTACGTAAATAGAGAAATACTGTATAAAATATCTTTAGAAGATATTAAAAATGTAGCATATCGGAAATTAAAAGGCCTCTGAAAGCTACATCCGCTTATATCCGATAATTGCCCATAATTTTCCAATTGGGAAGGCACTACAGTCATATGTAATTATGCAAGGAAGATTGAAAATAAAAAGCAAGAACCATAAAACTATGTCACAAACTTGAGGAAATCGCTACAGGAAGTGCAGTCTGGCGCGTTATCTGAGCGCGGCATCCGTTACGCAACCTCTGTCTACAAAAATAAAAGGATAACAAAGCTTCTCATTAGCCGCTGACCCGCTAAACCTTGTAGCTTATTAATTTTTTGATACGTCAGCCTTAACCTGAGAAAATTGGGACAGATAACAATGCAGTTATCTTCAGAAATACATTTTAACATAATTTAGTTTCAGCGACTTGCTTACTAATGTCTGCAGACGAAACTTTTACGGTGACACAATCTTCCGAAAACCTACTACGAACTTGCCTTTGTCATTTTGTTGCTCAATTTTTATCCTTTTGCCCTGAACTTTCTCGATGGACCACTAAGAAACCTGTGTGAGGCCGTAAACCTGTTTTTAAACTGAAATTTGGTAAACATATAAGAGTACGTAGACTCAAAGGTACGGAAAAATACTGAGAGATAGTAAAGAAATCATTACATAATCAGATGCAAAAGTCAAGGAATTGTGTTGTTGTACTTCTCACAGATAATTTGTATAAGCTCCAAAAGCTAATCATTTGTGTCTTTTGATAGTAATAGCAGCTTGTGCAATTTTCTTGAAGATCCGTTCATAACTTTTTGAGTTATACTGCTAACAAACGTTATGACAAACATGAGTCAAATATACAAACGAACAAACCGATCTGCACCAAAATTTAATCATTTATGTCTTTTAACATTACTAACAGTACCTATAAATTTCATAAAGTTCCATTCATTATTTTTTGAGTTATTGTGCTAACAAGCATAAAATCAATAACAGTGACAAACGAACGAACGAACAAGCGGATCATTAATAAATTTGATCATTTACTCTTTGTTATATATCCAACAACTCATTTTAATTTCATAAAAATCCATCCATAACTTTTTGAGTTATGGCATAGAAAAAATAAGGCAGACAAACAAACAAACAAATGGATAGACAAATCTTCACCAAATGTTTATCATCGATTCCTCCTAACACACCTAACAATCCCTGTAAATTTCGTCCAAATCGGTTTACAACTTTTTGAGTTATCTTGGTGACAGACAGACAAACACGACGAAAACATAACTTCCTTGGCGGAGGTAATGAAGAAGTGTCATCACAAATTTCTTGTGATGAAGAAGAAGAAGCAATTGTCAAAGAAGTGAAAATTTTGCCCCGGCTTATATTAAGAAAATATATCGATCATTGCGTGATTTTTTTCACGCGCGGGTCCACTAGTGGTGGTATAGTTCTTATCTAAAAGCAGTGTATCTTAGATACGGTTTTGAAAGGCGAAGGTACTGTCGCTTTGTCCTGATGCCTCAACAGGGAACCCCACATGCACTGGTTCGTGCAGCATGTAGATTTTCTCTCGAGTGCAGAGGAGTGCATGGCTGCAGTCAGTCGAGAACATGAGTATATATTCTTGCGAACTAGGAAAATTGATGTAATTTTTAACCTATTTCTTTACAGCAGGGAAAGGAGGATGGCAACGCTTTGCAGAAGTGAACCGTACTTTCACTTAGGTCTTGGAAATCAAATTAACCGGTGAAATGAAGAGATCAGCCCTGAAGCAGAGCTGCCAGCAGGCACAATGAAGATACGAGTATCAGTGTAAAGTTCTTGCTTCGATGTTTGACGACTAGGCATTTTACAATTGTAACATCAGCACTACACGTAATATTAGCACTGTTTGTAATATTTCCACTGCCTGTAATATTAGCACTGCCTGTAATGTCAGCACTACCTGTAACATTAGTACTGTCTGTCATATTAGCACTGCCCGTAATATTAGCACTACCTGTAATATTAGCACTGCCTGTAACATTAGTACTGCCTGTAATATTAGCACTGACTATTATTAGCACCGTAACGTATTTTTTTCATCTACTTACCGTCGAATTGGCTACTCAGAGAGACATGCATAGAATAGATCACAGACTAATGATAGCAGTTGGGCAGTTTCTAAGAGCAGTTCAGCCCTTCCTTGAGCTGTTGGTACGTCATAGTTAATCATCAGCGTGGTGCCTTGAACAATTTTTAACGAGAATAATATTTGGACTGGGTAAAACGAAGAAATCTTAACTAACGAGTCGCTAATTTGATTTACAAGCTTCCTGGCTTCAGAATTTTGTAGCCTAGAAACATCGATGAAATTTCGAGGGGCTGGAGCTATACAGATGAAACTCGTATCCTGTATGCCAACTTATGATGAAAACAACAAAAAGAAGACTGTGACGCTATCATTCAGACAATATTTTCTTGCAAAAATACTGAAGAATTGCCAGTCTGTGTCTTTCTTGTCCGTGGAATAGATATTTTATTCAGAAGTCAGTTACTGACAGAGTGGTAGTACTCAGTACCTTCACTGGCTTCACTCGGCAGGCAGCTGCCGTGGTGGTGTGAGGTTGTGTGTACGACTCGCTCCAGCAGCTGGGCTGTGTGAACGTTCGTAGCTCGCGATGCCGTTCGGCGACGCTGAATAATTCTCCATCGGAAAAAGCCTTCCGTTAATGCGTTTTCTAGGGAGATTTATTTTAAGGTGAATCTATATCCCAAATAAGGAAAATACTACATATTTTACTGATAACTTTTATTGCGAGGAAGAAATATTCCAGTGAAATAATATTTTTCAATGAGTCGATTCTTATTTTGTAAAGGTACATTTATGGTAGATGATTCAGTGAAGATCAGTCTTGACGCCTTCGTAGACAGAATGCTAACTTTGGAATATGGTTCACAGTCGTCGTACTGGCGGCAGCATCGTGAATACACCAACAGAATTTTCGATCTGTGCTGCTTATCTTTTTTGTGCACTCGATCAGAAGCGTCAAATTACATGATGCATGTCTCATACGCCTCAATGTTGCAATGAATAAACAATAAAATTAATAAATTAAAATGCAGACTGTGTTAAGTTTTATAGATGAAGTAGCTAGCTGCGGACGCAAAAACTACCTCTTCGTAGACCGAAGTGAACACCAGTTTTCGTAGGAATACAACTGTTTGCTATGTCCGCAAATGGGTGCACCGAAAGAGTTAGGATGATCAGTCAGAGTCATATAATCAAATATGGAGTGGATCTTTATGAAATTCATAGGAGTTGTTACTAATGTTAAAAGACGGAAATAATTAAATTTTGGTGCAGATCGTTTTGTTCGTTTGACTCAAGTTTGTTCGTCATAATGGCTGTTAGCAGTATAGCTCAAAAAGTAAAGAACGGATCTTCAAAAAAACTACTGAAGCTGTTAACACTATTAATTAAAGGACACAAATAATTAGATTTTGGTGTTGTATGATACAAAGAAAATCATGGTCCCATAATCAATTTTAATTTTTTGTAACCGTTGCCTTGCTTGGCGGAGGTATGCGCTCTCAGAGTGCTCTAGTTATTAATATTATTATTAATATTATCAACCTACACTAGTCTGGCGGTGTTGGAACTAAGGAAACTCCATAAGGTTAACAAACCCACCCACAACCAGCATAACGAGCGAAAAAAGAAAGAAGAAAAGAAAGAGAAGATCCGAGATCTCAGAATAGCTCTTTGTACAGATCGTTTAAAGCTGCCAATTCCCAGGAAGAAGCCGAGGCTAAGGCTCCTACAAGCTTCACCAAGCTTATACCCTTATACGACGATGAATATATATATATGTATATTATATACGGACGTCTTTATCGTTTCATTTGTCAGGCTTAGAGCGCACATTGCATAACTCTGAACTGACGGATTAAAATCTTGTGTCTAGTACGAATAGCAGAGCTTGAAACGTTTAAAAATGTAGATACTCGGAGCTATAGGTTTAGATGCTCAAAGTATAAGTGGAGCGCAAGTTGCAGCTGATCCATATTTATCGTATTGTCCCGATCGCAGTTCGCACCCAAAGCAGCGCACCGCAGCGCACCGCAGTGCACCGCAGCGCACTTTACTCAAGGAACTTCTGGCTATTACAGCAACATGGATTACCGTTGTGAGTGGATAGTCTATCAAATTGCCTTGATCAGTGTTGATAAATTGAGAAAATAATTATTAACTTTGTGTAATTTATTGGTAAATTAACGAAAATTCATTCTTGTGTGTGTGAGACAAACAACAAATAAAGCGCCGCGGTTATTTCCAATATGGGCACATGACAATCTTCCTGTATTTTTCAGTGTGCGAAAGTGTACAGAAAGAAAGAAAGAAAGAAAGAAAGAAAGAAAGAAAGAAAGAAAGAAAGAAAGAAAGAAAGAAAGAAAGAAAGAAAGAAAGAAAGAAAGAAATATTTACGTCATCCATTAAACTGGGCTGACTGTGCCCTTTCGTGTAAATGAAACTTAAGAAATGGGAAAAAAGTGTTGATGAAATTAGCTAAATTTCATATTGTTTTGCTACTAATAATATTGATTCCAAAAAAACTGTGACGAGATACAAGCAGCAAAGGATACGATTTAATAAATTGACGCAGTTGCTACTGGATGAAGCACACGAGTATTTAGCAATGTTATCGCTACTAGTTTTTTAAGAGAAAGTATAAGAAGTGCATTGTTCTTGAGGATTGGCGTTTTAAGGTAAATCTGAATATATACACAGCATGTCTGGACACGCCATAAATAGCAAATTTTATTATCAATATACATGTATTTTAGATATAAAGGGAAGACTACGCCCACTTTTAACTGCATACTTTTAAACCTTACTGTATTTACATTTATTTTTTTTGTGTACTAGAATTTACATTTGCTTTTTATGTGCACTCGATATTATTTGATTACGAGTTATTTATCGTAAATCCGAAAAAAATATTTAATGCTGAATGGCGGAAGGCAAACAGGTAAGTTGTGCTGAACTTAATGCTGCCTTCGTTTACAGCGGTAGCTATATAGTAGTTTAGAATCCTTAATAATTTAAGCATTTGCCGAATTTATTTAAGAATAAAAATTAGAAATAAACCATGCTTTACAATTTAAAAATGAGAATACCGTAACATTATCTTCAAAGGGACAAAACAAGCGATTAAAAACACTTATTATCCTAATGATAACATAGTAAACACTAGAACGCCTCGAGGCGAAAGACCACCCAAGGTCGAAGGCAAATTTAACGCTGTCATTTTTCTATGGCTAACTTACGTTCTACACCTTAGGTATTCAATGGACCTGCACCACCATCTTCCTCGTGTAGAATTTGGCTAGCTTTCGCATAATATTAGATCTTATTTAAAATAGTTTGCATATCTCCGGTTAATGAAGAGAAGTTAACCAAGTTTCGTGAAAATTACGAATAAACACGCATTTGTAAGCAGATTAAGCGAATATTCCCTAATAAGAAAATTCATTTTCCTTTGTGTTGTTAGTTATTTTCTGGCCAACTGTTAGCGCAGCTCTGAGCTGTCTTCTAGTCTCTTACTACCTCTTCATTATCATGATATCACTAGTGACACATTCATATACTCTAGAAACTCCATACGTGGGAACTTTCAGCCATTTTCAGCGAAGCAAATTTCAGTCTTTTAAATTTTTATGACAGAGTCACAGGTGGTCGCAAGTGTTTAGCTTTGGGAAATACCCGCTTTTTGTAGCGCCCCTCAGCTGTAGTACTTAATTAAGAATGCAATGTCTAATTTTGAGCCTAAAGATTGTCTTACTATGGCAAAAAAGTTTAAATAAATTATGCCCCCAAATTTTCAACACATTTCAGTTATTGACTCGCACGTTGTTTGGAATGTTTACATTTCCACTACAGATTGCAGCTCATCATAATCTGCTTTGTTTTGAGGTCTGCCACTTGACCGATTTCCAAAGCAAAGTCACTTGACTGGACGACCTCAAACCAACATCGTGCAATACCTTCTATGAACACATCTTCATCATACAGCTCACTGATGACTGCCCGTGTCTAAGTTGTAGTTTTACTACGAGTTAACTTATATTAAAACAATAGGAAATTTTGATTGATCTATGAATTCCAAAATTTTAATTTACAATGACAAAATCACTATAGATTTCATGAGCCATCCTGTATTGCATTTCTAAAAGTACTGAAGTGACTGTCCAATGCTCTGCTATCAGGTTCTGATATAATAATTATAAAGCATAATAATTATAATTCTTAATACAAGATATTTCATCTTAACGACCTACTATTATAATACTTTAGTGTTCCTTCATTTTCGCATGTGTGTGTACCAGCGTCGGACTGTCTCATGCTGGGAACACGCTCGTCGACCTGCTGACCTTCACACGAGTGTCATACAATATGGCCGTAACTGTATACTTGTTCATCCTAAGCGCGTCCGCAGAGCACGGCTATCGTCCTATATAGGGTTTGGCTGCGTACAGCTAGAGATCTTGCTTGTGCCAGAGAGATGGTCTATATTAGGCTATTTTGTTCACTAGATGTTGGCTGCAGTGGTTTTGTACGCTGGAGCTTTGTTAGGGAGATGTAAAATATCATCGGTTGGTGAGGTGAAGTCGAGACAAGCTAAAGTCAGTAAGTTTGACTTGTCTACAGTACTTCTGATAGGGCTGTTTGTTCCGCCACGTTGAAGCCAGTTTCAGTCTCTAAACTCGATTCGATTACCCTTGAGACGACCCAAAACTAAATTATGTTGTACATGGGCGGAACTCTCAGCCGTCTCAGTATAATGCAGCTGCTGCCAACACCTCCATCACAATTAAAAATGGCGAAGCCAACGGTCCTGTCTGGAACGCTGGGTAAGTCAAGCAAACCGACGATACCTTTTACACCCTAGAGATGCGTTAGAGAGGTGATGGGCGATGGAGCCTTCCAATAATCACTGCCAAGTGAAAATTGAAATTTGCAATCAGAAATTGATACCTACGGTAGTCTGCTCAACTTACAAATCAAGATCGAGTTGTACACATATTTATTTGATGCGCTTCATCAGCGATCGTTTTATTGGTTTTATTGAAGCGAGGAAGACACAAAGCTTTAGTGTAACCTTAGACCGTCCACACGCGTGCTACAGGTATACTCCTGGATGGGGTATGGGCTGCCATGTCCCGAACGGGCCTCTGCCTCGCCCCGAGACGAAATAGGCGGCAAGGTGACGTATGCGAGCGGGTGCCAATTGCGACATGATGCTGATGTTGCTGAAGTAACGGTAAAGTAGCTTTGGCAGCTCAACCAGGAAACTCTCCTGTAGATATCAGCTTTAGGGCCCTGAGGATTGCACGTCTGCAGTCGTCCACAGAGTATATGATCTAAGACGTTATAGACGGAAAGCTAGGATGATAATATGGGCCTTCGGTAGATTTTCAGTAATAAGATGAGCGCCCGACCGACTTATAATATATTTGTGCGACGTTTGTCTTCTGTTTGCTTTCACTGATGGCAGATTTTTACGTACTATGATGTAAACTATGAACAGGAGTTTGCACAAGCACTGCCCACACTCAGACATTTCTGAGAATTCAGTTTCTCATGCATTGACAAGGAGCCTGGAGAGCAATGCGAGTATCGTAGAAATGCTTCTGTTTCAGTTCACATTGAGTTCCATTGAGTTTAGATGTAAAGATGGGTAATGATACAAATTAATGGGCAATAGTGCGAATATATCGAGGGGAGGCGTTGGCAGCGTCTAGGATGAAGAGTAGGACGAGGTCTACGATAAAGAGTGAGACAAGGTCTAGGACGAGGTGTAGGATGGTGAGTTAGCTGAAGTCTGGAATGATGAGTGAGAAGAGGTCTATTTGACGAGTGGGACGAGGTCTATTTGACGAGTGGGACGAGGTCTAGGCTGAAGACTGGGAAGAAGAAATTTCAACATCTTTTCATGTGCATCAAAGACTTTCAGTCACTATTCGGACAGGCGTCTCATATCCATTGTCATTTAATAAGCCAGCGAACACTCGCACTTATATATATTTAAATATTCACAATAGGGGCAAATATTTATATTTCAGTTGAAGAAAGTGAGGGTAGTTCAATTTTGACCAGCTAAGAAGATTGTAGACATTAACTTTCATTAAAAATTACATGTAGTACCATACGCAATGCGCATGCTATGCTACTGTAATAAAAATATGACGTTAGTGTTTTCCATCAAGCGACGAAAAAACGAGTTCTTGACAGAATGTCAACGTTTTGTGTCTCATCGGTAATAAAATCAGAGAGGTTACAATAAGAACATAAGTAAAAGATGTCAGTTTATCGATGCTAATAGTTGCAGAAAAACAGAAGGTGGTTGGCTCTTTAAACAATAATTCACCTAATTTGGTACGCGTAGTACGGGTTAAAGTAGGTTAGGTGAAACTTTATTCTGGTGAAAGATATTGACTGAATAATTCATAGGTCAAGGCGGCACAAAATGTTGCAATGCAGACATAAATGATATAAATATAACTAGAGAGCACTATGAGAGCGCATACCTCCGCCACGCAAGGCACCGGCAACGAAAAATTCAAATTGGTTCTGAAGCCAAAATTTTGTACCATCACCCAAGTCTAATGGTTTCTGCCTTTTGATAGAATTAATAGTTTCTGTAATTTTTTTGATGATCCTTTGATAACTTTTCAAGTTATGCTGCTAATAACATTAGGACAAACATAAGTCAAACACACAAACAGACCAACCGATCATCACCAAAATTAAATCATTTATGTCTTCATTACCAACAATTACTGTAAAGTTCATAAAGAATTATCCATGACTTTTTGTTATTGTGCTAACAAGCACAAGATCAAACACACCGACAAACAATCAAAATAACAGATCATCACAAAAATTTCGTCCTTTGCTCTTCGTAATATATCTAAACTAGAGCACTCTGAGAGTGCATACCTCCTCCAAGCGAGGCAACGGTAGCAAAAAATTCAAATTGGCTCTGAAACCATAATTTTCTTTGTATAAACTCCAGAATGTAATTATTTGTGTCTTTTGATAGTAATTACAGCTTGTGCAATTTACTTGAAGATCCGTTCATAACTTTTTGAGTTATACTGTTAACAAACGGTATGACACACATAAGTCAAACCTACAAACGAACAAACCGATCTGCACCAAAATTTGATCATTTTGATCTTTCAACATTACTAACAAACCCTATAAAGTTCACACAGATCCATTAATTTTTTTTGAGTTATTGTGCTAACAAGAATAAAATTAAAAACAATGACAATCGAACGAACGAACAAACGGATCATTACCAAAATTCGGTCATTTAGTTTTTGTTATATGCCTAACGACTCATGTTAATTTCATAAAAATCCATCCCTAACTTTTTGAGTTATGGCAATGAGAATAATGAGGCAGACAAACAAAACACAAACGGATGGACATTTTTCACCAAAAGTTAATCATCTGTTCCTCCTAACATACCTAACAATTCCCGTAAATTTCGTTATTTTGGTGACAGACAAACAACAAAACAGACAGACAGACAAACACGACCAAAACTTAACCTCCTTGGCGGAGGTAACTATTCCTGCAGATTTCATGAAAACCCGTCCATAACTTTTTGAGTTTTGGTGCTCAGAAAAATAGGCAGACAAACAAGCAAGTAAACAAACAGACAAAAACAAACAAACAAACAAACAAACAAACAGGCGGATTTACGGATTTTCACTGAAAGGTAATCAAATATTACTGATAATATGCCTAACAATACCTATAAATTTTGTAAAGATCCGTTCATAACTTTCTGAGTAATCTTGGTGACAGACAAACACGACAAAAACGTAGCCCTTTCGACGGAAGTAATAAAAAGGGGCACACGCACGTCTCAGCGTGTCAGTCTATTTAAAACCTACACAGTTTATAGCGCTGCGAGGCCTACAGTCGATCAGAGCCTCTGGCAGGTGTACACTAATGTAGAGTTAGCGTGCCAAGCGACGGCGTCCTAGCGCAAGAGAAACTAACACCCTGAGCGATCAATGGCACGATTTGATATCCATGAAGGTAAAGGCCTGAAACTTAGTTGCACTAAGTTGCAGGCTTTTCTTGTTCTTAGTGAAGATATTGCCCTATTCACGCTGTCTCTTGTTTCCAATAAGCAGTACAAGCTATTGGAACCTTCTGCTGCTTCATAATATGGATGCTCGAGCTATGCACTTATTATTATTATTATTTTTGCCAAAAAACGCCACTATGTAATCATGTTATAGAGAAAATAATAAAGTAATGACCCAGTCTTTTAATGGAGGCTCATATATATCAGATAACTGTTTTTCTTAAATCCTTGCCACCAATAAGCAGGGGCGGGTATTTGCGACCATTTGAAGATTAGATTAGATTAGATTAGATAGGCGGCAGTAGACGAACCAATAGGCCCATCCCAAAGAGACACCGGAACATACGCCCTGGCACTCTATGAGCTATTGCCATTATGTTAGTAGGATATAGAGGACAGGAGAAAAGAGAGAGAAAAAAAGGGAGGTGAAGAGTCCCTGCCCAAGAAACGATCTTGAATGCACGTAAGCACGTTCAAGAGCCGCTGACATGCGGAGCTTAGAGATATCAAACTGTGTAGTTGGAGCGGGAGAGAGAGTGAGATGGATTAAGGTTGCTTCGGAAGCTTTGGCCGTTAAGTGTTTGCAACTCCCGGAGGAGGAGTTC
>LQNS02278183.1:8620946-8635153 GCA_001587735.2 Parhyale hawaiensis | reverse complement strand
TTGTGCTAGAATAAAAACAAAGACAGTTTTGGAATCCTTGAAAGATTCCCTACAACAATTACGTTTCGAAATTTTCGTTTTCGTTTTCGTTTTCTATTGACGTGAGATTTTAGATGGTTGACTGAACTATTTCAGTCACCCATCTAAAATCTCACGTCAAAAGAAAACGAAAAAGAAAAAAAAATTTCAAAACGTAATTGTTGTAGGGAATCTTTCAAGGATTCCAAAACTGTCTTTGTTTTTATTCTAGCGTAAAAATTGAGGCAGTTCTATTCTTTTAAATTATATATATATATTATGTATATATACATATATATATAAAACTAAGGCCTAAATGGAAAAAGTTACACGAATAAAGTGTTTTTTTTTAATTTTACATATTATGTGAAAATTTCAGTAAGATCGGACCACTAATAAAGAAAATTCCAAAATTTGTAAACGATCCCCTTAAACCACCGACTCCCAACTTTTTTTTCTGTTCCAAACTTTACTGTTGCTGCGAGACGTATGATTTCGATCCGTCGGCTTAGGATTAAGCCCATTATTTCTCAAGACACTGCTATGAAATCTGAGTCAGGCTCCACCTGTATTCCTTACGTAGAATCAAACTGCACTACAGCTTTGTAGCACACATTGTTTTACAGACGAATTTAAAGTCTATTTTTATCAAGATGAGTCCCCAGTTGAGGTGCAGTTACAATCTTCTTTCGGCGACTGTAACCTGGAAAACGCTTGCGGCGCCCAAAAATACAATAAAAGAGTTTTTTTTTTTATTTATGCGAGCAGTTACCTTTAGCTACACGATTTTGAGCTGTAGGTGATACTTGTTAGTGCAGATAATCCTAGGGGTGATTTGTAACGCGCCTGCTAACTATAGTTTTCTAATGCCGGAGCTACACTATGCATTCGGGCACACAACTTGATGCGAGTCGATATACATTTGTTTAAGGTGGGTGGCATAGATACGGTAGCATGATCAACGTGAAGGTTGTAAATTACTTGCATCAAGTTGGCGCGCAAATGCAAAATAGTGCATCTCGGCATAAATGATAAAATGCTTGGTATTGTAAATTACAGTCAGCTAATGGACGCCCATTTTGTGGTACAAAAATAATTCAACAACATATTCCTTTTGGAAAGCTTCCGCATTTTGGACTACAAGACTCGTGTTTCATTCATACGAGCCCTTGGTTCATTCATTAACCGCCGAATTTCGCCCCATATTAGATTCATTAGCCCGGCCATATCCATGCTACGGCAATAGGAACAAGAAGGTGGAGCACTAATCGTTTCATCCAATGGAGCTCAGGCTGAGGCTGCACCTCACTGTTGCCATTATCGTGGCTGCAATGGCAGCCGAGGGAATAATGAACCTCATAGTTGAAATGTCATAGAGCTGCAAATGAAAGTCTCTCCCTCTAATTGAGCGGCTATAGCAGCATGCCTTTCTCTCGTGCGACCTTCACTGCTGCAATGCCGAAAATGATGAATTCTCGACTGAATTGCGGAACAGTTCGTCAAACTAGACGCTTTAATAGCAAACGCGGATGGTGCGACTTTAATGTTTCTTTCGAAGGAAAAATTATAGAGCCTCTTACCTTAATCGCGCTAGCATTCCCTAAATGTCACTCATTAGTGTTGTCTTCGCGGCTTTGGACTGAGCTTCAGTTTGGAGCAGAAACATTATCACAGTAATGAAAAAAAAAAAATTTTTCACTTGAAGTAAAACTTTGCGATCAAGACGGTTGTTGGACTTTTGTAGACGATTAGTACCACCCGTATGTATACTGGATACATTCAGCTGCAGGTTTGGATTATATGATTCTCTTCTTAACAGCGGCGATCGTTAAAATCTGCATAGTTTTTATTGTAACAAATTGTTCAATTTTTTCCGATGCTTTCGGTTTGACACTACCTGTCTAAAGAGCAGCTTCAACGGAAGCCAGACACTTTTACATTTATAGCTTTTTCATGCTTATTCCATTACCGTGAGTAAATGACACCGTGAAATAATTACAGTTTCTTTTATTCTTTAAAAGACCACTTATAAGAAAGTGAAATATTCTGCCTACAAACTTGCATATCCATTACGAAAGGGTACATAGTTTCTTGGTCGGTTAATTGCCTGCCTGCTAGCTTGGTTGGTTGCTCTGTCACTCTTTCACGATGTTAAGGATTAGATAGGGGAACATTTACCTACTGATTAACATTGTGAGGAAGCAGGTTATTTGAATTCCTGATTACTATAGCAATTTAGTTTCTAGAATATGCTTCAGTTATTTCAATTTCTACAGCACTTTTCGCTTAGAAATGTAGCTAGGTACTATTCATATTGTTCTTTTGGGCGGGGTAGATAAGAGGCTCCAGTTTTCCTTCCCGTTGTGTAAAATCCGTTTCATTTATGTTTTTCTATGTTAAATGTCCTCGTGACAGGTGAAACTTAATGCTCAGCAGAGACCAAACACTTTTAGTTCTTATCACCACCAAATTTTGATCCTGATTGTTGTACTGTTGTAATACAAGATCTAACAAGAACTCGGCGTTTACGGTGAATTCTTTTGATTAAAATATTTTTTCTTGGTGCTACTTGATTTTCATGGTTTTATAACTAATCTTAGACTTTTTACTTACAGGAGAAATATTTTGCTCTCCCAAACTCATGACGGCACAACGTTTGTTCAGTTGATGGAAGATCAATCCTGCAAGTATGAGGCACATTTTGGAGCAAAACCCGCACCGTAAGCAAAAACAATTTATGGGTTTCCTTTCTGACTCTGGCTACTTTGTGTAATATATGTTATGATTGAAATTTCTCTTCAGTTTGAAAAGTATTCAAGCAGTTATCTTGATACGATACGGAAAGAAAGATCTATGGATTAAGCAGCCAAGCAATCAACAAAGTATGTTTTATTATTTGGTTCAGTGTGATGCTATTGGGAAGCTATTCTTTGTTCAAAAATTTCTGCTTGGCTTAGTTTTCGGCACGGCTCGGCTCCACCCATCGCCAGAGTAAAGAAATATACACGTTTGAGTGGAGATATGAAGAAAAACGTTGCACCGTATCTTTAATCGGGAAAAATATATGGAGCAAATAAATAAAAAAAGACGAAACTAAGTGAATTTCGATGAGCTATGATTCTAGCATTCACTATATTACGTCATTCAGCATCTAACGGGTATATGTTCTGACAATGTTTGTAAATGATCAAAACTGGAATTAAGTTATTGAGAGCTTAATCAACTATACAAATTAGCTCTGCGAGCCGTCTGGGCTACGTACACATGATCTAAGCTACGTACACGTGGTCTAAGCTACGTACACGTGGTCTTGGCCCAAGTGGCAACGTGTGTTAGAATTGATATGCATGTATTTCCTATTAATTATTATATGAGCAAATAACGGAATAATATGCGAATAAATGTCCGTGAAATGTTATTAGAACATTACATTCATGCAATTTCACAGCTCTTTGTCTCTTATTAAAGTGAATCTCGTAACGAATTTTGGAACCTTTCACATGAAGAAACCACAACGCAATATCATGCACCGAAGCCTGTGAGGTAAAAAATAGACACAAGAGAAACGCAGAAAACTAACACTGGCTTCTCCTCTTACAGTTTCTCCAAACTCAGCCTGAATTTCGCCTTGCTTGTAGGGCGTCCAGGTGGTTTATGACCTCATGCTTTACCTGTAATTTAGAGCGGCTTTCGCTAAGTCTGCCACACACACAAGCGGCAACTTACCCTAAACTTTTGGCTTTCCACAACTCTCTTCCTAAATTGGCTCAGTTCCTAAGTTATTTTTTTTCTTGAAGCAAAAACTGCGCCGTATTTCTGGTAGTGAGTTACTACAGCGGTCTTCGGAATAAAAAACTGATTCAAAGTTATGGGTGAAGCAGCAAACCGTGATTGGCTGCATTTCTACAGAAGCTATAGTTGTAGAAAAGGACGGCAATAGAATTTGCTGCATTATCTCATCGTTCTTCAAGATCAATTATCAAATCGTTACCATCCTCCTTCCGCGATACACAAAAGCGCCTCCCAAAATATTTCTCATTATATTGTGGCTCATGCAAATTCTTGAAGCTTGACAAAAAATTGGTATATGAATAAATTGATAGATAAATAACCAAATAGACAGTGGTGCTAGTCATGATGTCTATAAGGACTGCCTCTGTTGCTCCTGGATGTTAGTTCTTGGCAGAACAGCCTCCTCATGTGGTGGCAGTTGTCCTCTGAGGACGCCTGGTTATTCTCTACAGATATTTCCACAGTTGTACCAATGCATGTACTAGGTCAGTGTTCGTTACAGCCTCCGGTGTATCCGCGAGGATGTAAAGTGTTCGGCGCGTCTGCGTATCTCTCCTTTCGCACTCAGAGCGCCCAAAACATGGGTTTTCATCGGTGGGTTTCTCAAGAATCCCATTGACGTAAGCAAGGAGCATAGTCGCTGCACAGTGAGGAGGCGGAGGTGTAGCTGCTACATCCACTGGGTGGCGACAGAGGATGTGCTCATCCACGTTCCACACATTTTTAAAAACAGAGAATTTGCAAGGCACAATATTCAGATATGGTAGCCTGGCTACAGAATGCTACAGTTTTCTAGGGCGTGGTTAGCTAATAGTTATTGTCGTAGATGGTAGAATGTGTTACAATATCTTCTCCCATGCACCGTTGTTGATTGTTTTGCTCCAGGAAATGATTTTTCTAACTTTTCTGCACACTGCAATTACTGCCCCTATCCTAACCCAGCTCTCCATTTTGCATACTGAATTACTGTCGAAGAAATTACCTGCGTGAGAGTATGATGTTAAAACTTCATAACTGACGGGCATATTTTGAAGCCCAAATGAAAATCGAGAGGAGGCTGTGCTTTTAAGTACCTTCACTAACAACATCGTTTCATTCAAGAACTGAAAACTCGACCCCATCCATTTGCTCCAAAGCAGAGCACAGAAGCTGGCAGCCTTGGGGACGCAGGAGGGAGCTTAACAATACAAGCTGAGGGACCCAACATGGCTGTGAATGGATGGACTCGAGGCAAGAAATGCCGCTCGCATTAGTTGCTGTTCCATTGAGTTCAGCAGCCTCGCCGAGGCTCATTAGAACTGATGTCCAGCAAATGAGACTCGGCCGGTGATAGAGTTAGCCAAGTTTTGCCCGGCCGCCAAGGCCGATGGTGAAAAATGAGCCTCGTTCAGCTGCAGGTGAACCAAAAATTGCCGACTGATGACGTGACTGATTTTCTTTTCACATGAACATGATCACTCAAGCTCATTTGAATCAGAGTTGAGTTGCCAATGTTTCAACTGCAGTCTGATTGCAATTACGGCCTGAGGCTTGATGAAAAGTGGTAAATCGAACCTTATAAGATTTGAAGCTCAGGACGACTTAAATCTAACGGAATTAATAACACGTTCGATTAGGTCGTCAAATATGACTTAAGCCACGGTAGCAGCAGACTTACGTTCTGAGCTCACGGTCTTTGTATATTGCACGGTCGAGGCCAACACAGGCATGCAAGCTCTTTGCTGATCTAGGTGTGCTGACGCGGCAGAGGTGAGAATGCAGTGAGGCCGTGGGGTACTTACTTTCCTCAGAGATGAGGGGAGGGGGGTGCAGNCAGGGGGGGGGGGGTCGTTGAATTTGCCATCGAAATGGCGCCATTGTTCTTTACGACCCGTGGTCGGCTGCAGCCTCATTTAATTCTCTTGGGCTTGTGGGCCTATACTCGCAGCACAAACCAGTGCGTGTGGATTTGCCAGTTGAAGGTGCAGTTATGTTGACTTTACCTTTATATTCACTCCCACTTGGCTTGACTTACCCGGAAATGCATACAGAACTTAAGCTTCATTGCGTTGAATCGTGTTGCATGTGCTTAACCCATTAGTGACGACACCAAGGAATAGGTTGAATTTAAACAAAATTTTCATAGAAGTGATGCGTATCGAATCTACTGAGAGCAAATAATACCATAGAGTGTCGAAAATCCGTTTTCCTTACTATTTTTTATGATGTTCTCAAAATGGGAATGTTGGTCATTTAGGGGTGCAGAATATAACAAAACTATGATATCCATATCTAAAGGTTATTCTTTGGTGCAATAGCACATTCAACATTCCTAAGCCTCAATAAGCTAGTGGAACTCATGTAATAGCACAAAATTAGAGCATTTTCATTATTAATTAAAATTATAGCACAAAACAAGGAAGAGAATTGTAATTTACTATAAAGCTTTTCTGATTATTCATTACTCTCGCTCAGCTGATCGTAGAAAATTTCTCATAGACACAGTTATCATTTATGATAATTCTCACTGTACATCTTGTGCAACCGCTTATCTCATCAGACGTATTCCAGACGAGTGTTGTTGCAGTACATGTTGCATCTTCCTTCACTACAAGGCCGGGGATCCACAGAAAGCGATTAGCGACGCAATGCGATATTTACGTCAGTCAGGTTGCAGCACTGCAACCATACTTCATCCATACTCCGGTTATACATGTGGACCATGACTGGTTGGTCGATGGTCGTTTCCCCACGTTTTTTCACCCACCTCTGTACTTTTTGGATTGGTGAGACACCATCACAGTTACTAGCAACCGTCACAGCACTGTTGTCGTTCCAGCGAGTCCATAAAGCTGTGCCGTTTGTTCTGTAATCTTGGTAACTTCTCTGTTCTTTCTCACGAAATTTCCTTAATATTAGCGGGCAGTTCCTGTACGATTATCTCTCCTAGTTCCACAGGCTCCTAGTCCATTCTTCGCCAGATCTTCAATCAGAGCCGTATTGCTGTTTTTTCCAAGAGCCCAGATTATTTTTCACGACTTGGGACCCCAAATGCAGCTTATTATAATCATCCTTGCCTCAGTAGTATGAGAAATTGTACAAGAAACCATCAGCACTGCGCATCATCCCCATCTTGAAGCCAACTCTTGCTAGTTTATTTCTTACGCTCGTTCATCAAATTCTTCAAAACATCATGGCATTCTGCACCTCACAATGACCAACGTTCCCATTTTGGGAACATCGAACAAAAGAATATGTATCATATGGGCATCCATGCTATTAAGTAATTGTTAATAAAGTTATTCATTCCTCATTTGTCCCATATGTACCATTTCGTCTACTTAAAAATTTTACTTCTTGTATGGTCACTATTTTGGCTGAAAATTGCTCAAACTAGACCGCAACTAGAGCACTCTGAGAGCTCATACCTCCGCCAAGCAAGGCAACGGTTATGGAAGATTGAAATTGACACTGAGATCATGATTTTCTTTGTATCAACACCAAAATTGAATCATTTGTGCCCTTCAAGAGTGTAAACTACTTAAGTAATTTTTTGAAGATCCGTTCTTGAATTTTTGAGTTATGCTGCTAACAAACATTATGACAATCATAAGTAAATCATACAAACGAATCAACCGATCTTGCCCAAAATTTAATCATTTGTGTCCTTTAACAGAACTAAAAAAATCCAGTAAATTTCAGAAAGATCCAATGAAAACTTTTTGAGTTATTGCGTTAACAAGCATGAAATCAAAAATAACGACAAAAAGAGACAAACAAACAAATAAGCATATCATCACAAATATTTGGTCATTTACTCTTCGTGATATAGCTACCTAAGAACTCATGTAACTTTAAAAGATAATGACTTGTTTCCCCTAACATACCTAACAATCCCTGTAAGTTTCGTCAAAATCTGTCTATAACAGACAGACATATCCGACGAAAACGTAACCTCCTTGACGGATGTAATAAGAACAATGTAGAATAAAGGAATGAATATTTACACCAACCAAAAATATAGATTAGGTCTTTCTGCTTATGTCCGATGCTATACAAACTCAAAAATAACAATATGTAAGCTTTTGCAGCAATTTGGAATTATGTTCCTAAAATGGGAACGATGACCAACGATTATGTTGAGCCGATTAAAATATCTATTTTACATTGTAAAACTAAGCTCATGGAAGTGTCATAGGGAACTGCATAAGACCCAGCGGCTAAAACCTGAATGTGCGGGTAGAAATTGTGGCACTTGTTTGAACTTTACATGACTTAATCTTGCCGCCCAAATCGAGCGCGCCTTAGATCGTATCGATCAAAGTGCTTGCGCATCGCTTATGACCAGAATTTCTTCAGAAGTAGAGCGTGAGAAAACTCATGTCTTTGGAATATATGGCAACACCGTAGAATTTCAGTCAAATGGTGCCCTTTGTCGTTGAAGGAAACAAACTAAGCAGTCTTCTTATATTTTGTCCTCGCCCACACTGTAAGCAATTGCAAGTTCAGCTTACGAATGACCGTTCAGCTTGCACCTCGTCACGATTACATAGTAAAGTCGATTTATAACTTAGGATAAACCTATTAGTCGAGCTTGCGATAGCATAGTGTGGTCCCGTCATTAGCATTTCCTTGTGATGCCACGAAGTGTGCGAACTAAATTCAGTTTGGTTCTGGGATAATTTGCAGAACCTGCACAACACTTCTAACATATTTCTGAGGAAGAAGAAAACGTCGGCCCTATTATGGGTCCCCATTCTTAATTTTATTTTTAGCCACCGATATCGTTTTGCTCATAACCTAGGTTAGGAGTTTAGGACGGGTTTTTCTAACGCATTAGGAATTATGTTATTTAAGAGAAATGAAAAAGTATTAAAACAAATCTGTGACAAAACAGACTATTGGGATGAGGTCACGACCCTCGCAATGACTTTATGTATCAATTGTAGCACTTTACTCTTGCAACAAAGCTACATTTGCAGAAATTTGCAGGCACTGCTGAATGCAAGGCTAAATTACAGCAAACGTCCAAAGGTAATTGATTCTTAGATTTTTTCTGAGCTGGGGCCAGAGCGCAATGAAGCTCAATGTGCACAAGAAAAGTCAGACACAACTGAAGTGATGCAATTTTGGAACGGTGAAAACTCTCGCTGCTCATCTGCGTAAGTCGGGTCAAAGAGTAAAAATTGTTACATGGAGCTACAAGTGGCCTTTAGATTTGGCTAGAAAGAGAAAAATTTACCTACATACTTGTTATCTTTTACTTCAGGACAGCTGACTGTAGTGAAGCAAAAGCTGTGCTGTGTAGGTAACAGTAGGGTGTGTGCGTCCGCACACGGCCGTCTGTTCAGGGCTAACTACTCAATGCGTACCAGCTTGCAGTCACGTGATAATGTGCTATGCTACGGGATGTGGGTTTCTAGTTCCTAGCTCGATAATTGCACGTTCGTCAAAGTACCTTGTATCTTGCACAGTGCTAAATTGAAATGCTATTTTGAACGGTTTGCTACTGACATGGTACCTCTATACCAGAATAAATTAATGACTTTTAAACACATTGCTTTGTTTTATTCTCCGAAAAGTTCGAGTGTTTGAAATATCTACACCAATAACGTTTTCGTTTTAGTTCACGTTTTGATTTGAGAACTAGGTATGGAAGTGGTATCACAATCAACGAGGAATATTTTCTGAGATAATATATAATAAGATATGTTTTAGACCAGAGTTTATAGGCAGAATCAGCGCGCACCTGGTCCAGACATCTTAGGCAAACATTTCCCGCTGTACTCTCTGGTGGACATCGGCAGTAGACTGAAATACATACCTATGTTCCAATCAGGTTCTGAATAGATAAATATTTGGTGTTGAAACGCATGGAATATAGGTACATAAACAATATTTATCACACGCGAACAAAGTGAGAGAGGTGGTAATGTCTTCGTTGAAGATTTAAGTATATATATATATATTTGTATGTCCACCCTATAAGTGGCCGAATGAGTTGAACATTGTTCATAATTTTTTGTAGGGAGTTTAATGTGTTGACCTAGATGTGACCCATGTCAAAAACTGGGCTTAGCAGGCCATAAAAAGGGACGGCGTCGAATTTTCCTCTACCGGGTAGAATTTACCTCCACCGCAGCAGATCGTCTCACGCCGCGAGGAGTCCCATTGTTTCCTATGTTATTATTATGATATGAGCATGAGGCTGTCGGCACGGGTCTAGCCCTGTTAGACACAGCATTCATATGAGAAACTAGGATTAGCTCGCCATCAAAAATGGCTTCGTCGAATTTGCTCCCACCACGGGTGATGGTCTTACGCCTCGAGGCGTTCTAGTTTAAAACATGTTTTTGAAACTAACTTACTGCCATGAAAATATGGACCATCGCAATGTATCACGCATCGACTGCGACTGCAGATACAAAGTTGAGTTTTTGGTATTGGATTCGATAGCAGGCAATAGATTGAGCAACTTGCCCATTCAAAGAAAGGAGTCGAGACATAGGCTCCGGCTCTCTATTCTGCTAAAACGTGCTTATTGTGCCACGGTGTTTACCACTTAATGCTAAATGTACCGCGAGTAACCTGCGCTGAATTGTGTTTTTAGTATGTGAAAAATAAATTCTGCAATACTCTAGGTTGATAAGGTCCAGCGTTCTTTATAGAGGTCATTCGAAGCAATGCTATTCATTCCATAAAGAGATTTGTTTGTTTGTCGTTTTAAGGCTTTGGTCAAATTTTATTAATACTTACAACAAAACATACAGCATTCAGGCCACCATAATTTCCAGATGCTGTAAAATAATTTCATCTGTCGTGGGTGCACGGAAGCTGAGATCATTCCGTTAGAGCAAAGATAGAACTCAGTCACTCATAAGTATCTTTAGAATGAGACGCTCCAGCGGGACCCATTCCAGACACGTGGGAGTTCTGTTCGGGATTCTGTCTGCGGCTGCTATGGTTACTTACACTTGCTGCTACTAAATGAAGAGAAAAAAAATTCTGTACAGACCATTAGCAACAGCTTCAACTGCGTGCTGTGATGTCAGCCCTACAGAAAGATGAAATTCTTTACCATATTTCTCGTCCCTATTGCCGAGGCGCGCTAATTAGAGGAAGAAAAGAAATTAGCAGATATACTCCGTACGAAGGGTGTGCGCTCGTTGGCTGCTAACAGCATCTGCGGAAGGTAATGTATTTTCTAAGAGTGATAACGTAAATTTTCTCGTAACTAAAACGTCATGGCCATAATTGAGTCTATCCTTTGTAGATGGACTTCAAAGAACTTGTGTCAGAGAATAGAAACAGAAGGGACTTTCCTCTCTAACAGAAAAAGATTTCAACGCGTACTCCACCTTGTTATTGTCTTCCACAGTGACTCATAAATCACAACAAAAGGTTTTCTCCCAATCCCAGGCTTACGGCCTATGCGAGATGCTCGTTAGGTCCAGGCTTCCTTCACCTTTGAAGTAACAAAAAACTGAAGATTTTTCTTTACAACATTTCGGAATTACGCACAGTGAAGTTTTTCTTTCACTGCTGCAAAATTAATAATAAAAAATTCCATGTGCCGTATCGTGCATGCAGCGTCTGTCGGACAGAACAGAGACAGAAAATTGCTGGCCGGTTAATAATGTTTATTTGCTTACCAAAAAATATTGAGCTTCACACAATTCTGATTTCATGTTCTGCAGATGGCACTAAAATTGCTCTGATAAAACTAAGATTATGCACTGCAGGTTAATGCCCAAGTCAGTGTAGTAAGTATAGCACTGGAAATAAAGTTTCTTGCTGCCAGGAGTGAAGACATAAAGCTACCAAGCAATATCTGGTGCAAAGCCCCAATTCCATCGATGTGTTTCTCGAACACAGCAGAAGGCCTGCTATCACGTGTTACAGGTTTGACGCTTAAGGCGTCTTTTTGTGGCCACGCTCGTGATCAGAATCACCGTGATCATGATCATCGTGATCACTGAATAGCACAAGAACGGTCAATGATTTTGTAAACATACTAGAGACCGTGAGAGACGCCATATCTATTTCCGAAAAATAAATTTCTATCGTATTTCTACGGAAAATAGAGGGAAATTGACTTCTTAGGAACTTTTATTCACTTTGAAGTCATTGCATAAGTGAACTAGCAGTATTTAAAACGTTTTGAACATACACAGGCGTAAGATTTACAAAACTTTTATTCTGGACGTTAATATTACAAACGATCATCATAACATTATTCAATTTATCCCTTAATATAAGAAATCATAGCGAACATTCATTTCAAATTTTTGAATTTTTACTTGTCCAACGGCTGGAATCACTCTTTGATCACGCATGATTAGCCTGCGGAAGAAATTCCGCTGCGATCAATTTCCACCACTGATCACTGTTGATTGCTATCAGAATCACGTCAAAATGCGGTCACAAAAATGCGCGAATCATCCGCGCGGTGGTCACAAAAAAATACGCCTTTTGTCAACGTTTTCATCAAGGATTGGGATTGACATTTTTAAGTTTTCTTGACATCAAACAAGATATTGACTACTACTGTACGACAATGGTATAAGAGGCGAGGGCAGAAAGGCTCTTAACATATTTGAAATCTTTGATTTTTCGATTGTAAGCCAATAGAGATTCAACTCCACGAACATGCAAAATAATTTAACCCTTTCGCTTTAACAGCGACGCTGTTTGCTCATCAGATCAAAGCAATCGATCAGAACGTACTTCTATTCAGGCAGAAATGTAGGCGCTTTCTAACTGCGATGGCACACGCTGGTCAGAAGAACGGGTATGGTCATCTTTTCGACTGAACGTCACGTTGAACTCTCGTAAACATAGTTTGGAGATTGCCGAGAAATGGTGAAATGATGTTAAGCATTGATTTAGATTACTGTACAAGTGTTGTTAGTTAACTTTCGGACATATCGTTATGTCTGGAGGGATATATAGCTCAACATTCTTTGCAAGTGTGTGCTATTTAAATAGAAACAGCAACGCATTCGGAAGAAAAGATGACGATACTCGTTCTTTTGACTAGCGTGTGGCATCGCCATTGCACATCACAGTTGTGGTCGAGAGCTTAAAAAAAAAACTTAAATACCCCGTGGAGTAAGACCATCACCCGCGAAAAGTACGGAGTCAGGAATTAGAAATTCAGTGCCCTCATTTTTAATAGCCAGCTAACTCTATTTTTTTTGCATGTTTCACATCTCAGTCAATCCACCTGACTGCCTGAAATGAGATTGTCATGATGGCTGAACTCTTTCAGCAAAAACAAACAAACAAACATACTACTGTCCCGTATACGAAAACAATATCACCGCTATCGCTTCGTTCGCTCACGGGCTATAAAAAAATGACGTTCGTCCCTAAACAGCAGATCGTAACCTCGTCGTCAGGCGGGACCAGGTTGAAAAGTTTGAAGAAAGACCAGAAGTTTTATCTCAATACCTGCAAGCATTGTCTAATAGCAACTGTTCTGTTGAGCCTATTTCAGTGAAGTTTAATGTTATTCCTAAGAGCCTACATCGTTTGTGAAACATCATACAGTAGTTAAGTCAGGGCGCCGAAATTGAGCCTATGAGGATCGACTTGGTAGAAACTTTAGGCAGAAGCTTTGGCCCTATCGTTTCGAATCTTGTTGCAAGTGCTAGAAGCACTCCTATGGCGTTATAAGGTGGCTAAAAAGTCTATTTTGCGTTAGGCTGAGATTTTGAAAGTTTCCCGCGTGATGGACATCAACGCCTGAACGATTATTCTACGGTAGAAACAAGAACACCTGTTACAAATTTGAGATAAGTCAAACTTCCAAGGTTTAATTTCGGCGTCCAATCGAACCCGCCTATAATCGCCGAAAAAATGATTTCTGATTACTCATGGCTACTTCACAATGTTATTCTTACGACTGCCTCTTCAGTCATACGGTAAAGAGCATGAGACGATATATGTAACTATCAAGCAGAGCCCTCTTCTGTACAATAAAAGGAATCTCAGGGTAGTATGGCACCGGCGTCAGAAAAAAATGTCCAAACTGTAGCCTGAAAAGTTCAAGTATTATGTACCTAATTCTACTTGATTGCATATATAAACTATTGTTATAATTCTGCGGAAGTGTAATAACTTTACAACGCAGTGACCCACGCTTGGACTCAATTATCTTTAAGCAGAAAAGGAATGAGAAAAGTAAGATCAAACGACAACACAGAAGCGCCCAGAGCAGATTCTGAAAAGAAACAAACTCCGCGCCATTTGTGCGATTGGAATTAATTTTGGGGGCGCGAAGACCCCTTCATTCCGAGAAATGGCTTCATTTCTCTAATGTCCCAAAGCCCTTCTAGTGTTAATGCTTTCGTGCTGCTTTAAGTGGATAAATAATTCTTCTAAGTGGGAACGGCGGAGCTTTGTTCAATGGGCGG
>LQNS02278183.1:8601137-8617242 GCA_001587735.2 Parhyale hawaiensis | reverse complement strand
ACTGTTGAATTCTGGTGCTTAATACGTAGTATGTACATACGTATGCATAGAAGTATGTAATACAGTACTGTACTAATACTTAGAATGGGATACAATCAAGTAGTACATAGCTTTAAGTCGGACTTATATATGACTTAACAGGTTATTAGTACGACATAGCCGAGTTATCAGTTAAGTCGTACTATCGGTTAACTCGACAGGCCTCCGCCCCGATGGTGTCGACTTAAGCGGGTTCTACTGTATGTTGTTTTGCAACTGTTCGTATTGTTTTATGCATTTCTTGCTAATTACCATGGACGATGTCCTGATAAACTGGAGCTTGCATAATCGTATGTATCTACGCGGAGCACTGCGAACGAAATTAAGATGCCATTCTCTTTGAACCTGACGAGGTGGCAATTATGAAAATCTAATTTTACATACATCAAAATTAACTACCAACCAAAAGGCTGCCCTTCTACAGTCGGCTCCAATTTCGTGCTCCGTCTATTTTCGCTCACAGTTTATTTACATAAGTTCAAGGCCAAACGTAACTTGAGGAAAATCTCGCTGCTTGCTAATGGACCGAAAAAGGAAAAAGTTAACTCCATATTGAGATGGAGGAGTTTTTCCCATCAACTTTTACAGCAAACATCAAAGTTAGGCGAGTGGCTGGAGGGAGGAAGGCTGTAGCTAAGGAAATGACGCGATAGCAGTAGTCGTCATGTCTAATGAGAGGGAAGTCGTCAGTAGTACCGCCTCAGTCTGGCAACGCTGCAGCTTTTATGACTTTCGTACTTGTTGCCATGGAAGTGGCAGGGGCGTTACATTACGGTGCTGCTACACATCGTTGGTTGTGTGCAGTAGCACGTGCCGTAAAATGCAACTGAGTCCTTACGATCAGTTGTTATCGTTGTTGGAGTGTTGCTTGCTGGGCCTGGCGCGGTGGCGATGGTCTGCAGACCATCGCCATCGGTCGAACTACGATTTTACGACGGAACAACGCAACAAATCCATCGGCGATGGAGATGAAACGATGGTCCGATGGAATTGTACTAAACAATCGGCGATGGCCATTTTCTCCATTGGCGATGGTGTTATGAGGAAGCACTGGTCCGATAAAAGGCCTGAACATCCCATCGGCGATGGCATACGATAGGCATCGTCATCGGTTGTTCAGTGCTCCCGATGCCGATGGCATAACAAAATAAGGATAAAGCTACATAAAACAGCCTTACGAGTTTGAAGCATTTATTTTTTAGTAACAATAAAACAAAGAGTGGGTGACAAAGTTCATATTAATACATTCCCCAGATCTAACAATGTCAATTAATGTTAAGGTTTTGAAAGGTCATTACACATTAGCTACTACAAATAATAATTAAACTTTGTAAAGCAGGCTTTAATTAACCCTAATAACATGGGCCTTACATTTCGCCCCTTTTATCAGCTAGGAATAGTATTACTGGTGAGCAAACCGCATATAGGCCGAGGTTATAAGAGATGCTGGTTTTATTCGATGTTTGTAGCTTCAGATCTTTGTATTTTTAAAATGTGCTAATACGATGGTGCAACGCCAATTGTGACGCCCTACGATGACCATCACAGATAGTTATTTCATTGTAGGTCATCGCCGATGAAAACTGACGATTTTTGGTTCCGATGGTGATTTAGCGATGGTATTGCGTTCTCCATCGTACGAACGATTGAGATGGCCATCGTACCATAATCTCCGATACTGACCTCCGGTTGCTTGGTTGCCCTATAGTCTGGCTGGCCGAACAGAATCGCCTCCTTCAAGCTAGCGACGGTAGGCCTAGGTAGACACCGGGCAACCACACAACTCCAAAACGCTGACAGTTAATGTTACGGGCTTGCGTAGTATTGCGTCTCTGTGTGTAAATGATGCGTAGATAGTAGGGTGGGCAGGTGTTCATTGTTGGTTGTTTTCTGAGTCTCTAGGGAGAGTGAGGAGAATTATCGTGTTGCACTCTCGTCGTTCGTGACGATTTTGTGTTCAAGTAAGCTTTCTTGCCACGTCATAACGAAAATAAGCACTACCTAACCTAACCTAGCCTAACCTAATCTAACCTCCTAACCTAACCCAACCTCCTAACATAACCTAACCTTACCTAACCTAACCCAACCTAACCTAATCCTATCTAACCTAACCCTCCTAACCTAATCTGCGACACAGCGAACAGCACAGCACACCAACTTGAACGCCCCTCGCACGCACACGATGCGCGTACACAAACACGCACACAAAATCGTCGCGAACGACGAGAGTGCGACCGGGGCAGCGACCGCGCCGGCCTGTCGCTTCGGGACCACAAATGTGTCGAATGATCAAGATGGCCGCCAAAGCGACCGAAACTAACCACAGTCGTGTCCAAGCTCGTCCAAGCCCGAGGGTTAGGGCAGACAAGAGGACGAATGCCGCCATTTGCAGCAAGTTGAGGTCCCGGGATGAGAATGAAAAGACCACGCATGCTTTATACCACCATGAGTTCACAATTCCTTTGGAGCCAGCCTTACGGGTAAAATCTGCAATGTAAAAAACAACGTTTTACTATTGCACTCGAAAAGTGAGTGGTAGTTTAATTGGATCGAATACAATTCATTCACAATTACATCACATTAAAACAAGCTATGTTCGACAATAACTTACATCCTCCAACAGTTCTCTCACACCACTGAGCGTTCCATCTCATAAAATTCACTGTACAATACATAGATGGTTTTAGAGCAATAGAAGAAATTCTTGGAAGATTGATCCGGCAGTTTCATAACCCTTATGAATATCAACGTTACAACTTCACAGGAGATCAAACATCTCGCAAAAAGTTCACAATGAAGCTTTAGAGGGGCTGCGAAGAGGCCGACACGATTCCTGATTTGAATAAACACGGTCTTAGGGCCAGCGGGGATGTGTCGCAGAGAAGGAAGCTACTCAGAGCTGCTGTATCCTGAGAGGGAGATGGCACTTTGATCAGGAGAATGTGGATGTGGGAGTGATGGGAGAGGTAGAGATAGAATGTTTCTAAGCAGATTGATAAATTGTCCGTCGGGAGTTCAATTTCTATTTCAGGAAAGGAGTGCTTCTCAGCATCTGGGCGAGCTATACATCAAAAACACACCTATATTTATTCCGAAGAGTGACCTTTTACAGAAGAGTAATTCTTTTTCTATAAAAGAGCAAGCGCTCGTTATAGACGTACAGTATAACTCTTCTTAACCCTATTCATGCCAGATTCTGTAATTTTGCATCAAGCGTGATTTATAATTATATTCTTACGGAAAAAAAGGCTCTGTAGCGGGGTAGCAAAGCATGGTGCAGATAGGGTTAAAATGAGCAAATTATTCTTTAGACGCAGATATAACTGCAGCCACAGGAAAGGAATGATTCTTTACATAAAGGTAAATGTTCTTACAAAAGAGTAGCCTAAGTTGCCGGAAAATTTGCCCATTTTACCAAAGCTCATTTTTCGAACGAAAGGCAACCAATCCAACCGAAAACTACTATGAGGAAAGTGTAACTCATCATCTCTGAAAGTATTAATTTATACAGAATAGTAAGAATCTTATTAGGTTTTCTCTCCCGCATCATCCGAGGGTGCTTTTTTATAATAATAATCCATCCTAAAGGGGAGCAATATTTCTTTAGAAAAGACTAATCCTTCTTACAGCAAAATAACCCATCCTCTGGTCCCGGCAGTCGACAGTCAAGTAGCTGTTATTTAATTAAAGCAAAATAGCGAAGTGACGAGAGCTGCTTAGGGCTCCTTCAGTTGCTTGGCGCCATCTATTGTAGGAGAATAAAAAAGCAAGAAGCTGCTGAGCCTGTTATTAATTAAATTTCTATAATATGATGTAGGCTTAATAAATTTCACAGCAATTTCATTTTCGACTTTACGAAGTTACAGCTATTTTCTGTAGGACTAGTTATGTAAAGTTCATTGTATTCAAACTTTCGATCCAATTCATTGCAGAATTACATGAGTGCTAAGAAAAAAAACAATAATTTCAGCGAACTTTCTCAATTAATTGTACTAAAGATCGAGAGAAAAAATTACGGCATTTAATGTTGGTTTCGAAACTTGGCCTGGGGCGTCATTAAATATTGGGCAGATATTGTAAGAATATATCATTTGATCTTTTACAGCTAAAGCATAAGAAATTGCTTCACTCCATACTCGCACAAACGCAATTCCAAGGATGTCATGACCATTCGTGTTGTTTATTAATGGTTTAAATGTTTTCATGGTAGCGATATGTTGTTCGGAAATAGAGCTGCTGCGAAGCGTTTGCTCGTAAACAAAAGCTACGGCATGAACAGCTTTCGGACTCAAAAGAATGTGTCCCTTGGGGGTTATATTTCATAGATGTAACTGAACAATGCTGCTGCTCTGAGTGCCGCGCGAGTGGATCAAACGAAGTGGAAAGAGGAAAGTTAAAAGTAAGAACTGGATCTATTAAAGGCATGCTAGTTTATTTTAAGCTTTTAACAATGAACAAGATTCATTTGAACAAATTTTAAATAGTGTTATTTGCAGAGCTGGGATTCGGTATTTTTTCTGTAGCGGCGGTATCGGTATTCGGTAGTTAAAAACGGGTCATTCGGTTCGGTATTTCGGTATTTATCCAAAAAATATACCAAATGATTCGGTAGTTTTTCGGTATTTGGTTCGGTATTATGATTAAAACTTCGTGCTCGGGCCCCCACTGACAGGAAGCATAACCCAAATGAAGCACTTTGTAACACAGGGAAGGCCAAAATCCTGCTAAAGGAAATCTAACAAAAAGCCATTTACAGCTGACTTGAACGCCTGCAGGCCAACACGACCAAAAGCCGATGCCGGCAATGAGTTCCAAACCCCAACAGACCAGGGTACGAAGCACCGACCGAACTGATTAGTTCGGCACCTAACATTCTCCGACGTGAAAGAGTGCGCTCCGACCGCAGCACATGTAATTCTCCTAGAGACTTTGAGGGCCACGACAGAAGAATACAACCAATGCCTCCCATCATTTTACACCTTAGATAACATACAGAGTTCTGTCATCCCCTCTTCTATGGGACAGTTTCACCAGATCATAATTTGCGTACAGCCTGTAGGCCGAACTAACAAGTCGGTCCAACAGACGTAAGTGAATGTCAGCAGCTGAAGCCCAGACCTGTGAGCAAAACGCAACACAGTCTGCAAAAAATCATAAAAGCATCCGCTTACAACCTCACTGTCACCAAACACAGAATTTACCTTACGCAGGAGCCCAATCTTACTGTAAGCATGTGGCACCAGTCGCCTAATATGCGGCTGAAAAGTAAGCTTCTCATCAAAGACGTCACCAAGAATCTCCAAGAAACTAGACCCCTGAAACAAAGTGTCATCTATCTCCTGATGTGGATGCTGTGGTATAAGTGTCTGAAACCGACTGATAATCATAGACTTTGTCTTGCTGGCATTCAGCTTCATACTCCAGGCCGAGCACAATGCACTAATGAGTGACAAATTCCTATTCAGAGACTGGGTGACAGCATTACGCATGCGCGGAGCAGGTATCACTGCTATCAAAGTGGAATCGTCGGCATAGTTGACCATCGCGTTTTCCAGTGAAGAGAACATGTCACTAGTATGCAGAACGAACTGCAGCGGGCCAAGCACGCTCCCTGAGGGACGCCAGACTCCACGGTGACTGACGCACTTAAAACCCCGTCTACAGACACACTGTGCGTTTGCTCAGGAACAAAATCACGAATGATTGACAGAACCCTACCACCCACACCAAACGACTCCAGCTTATATAATTGACCCCTGTGGTTGACCCTGTCAAACGCTGAGCTAAAGTCCAACTGTACAAGGCGTGCCTCAGACTGATAATCCAGCGCAGACTGTAAATGGTGTGGCACCGACAACAAGGCATCACAACAAACCAATCTAGTTCTGTAAGCGAACTGACCAGCTGGTAGCAAACCCATAACCTCAGTAAAACAACCAAGCTTACTAGCGACATATTTCTCGAACACTTTCGATAAAATGGGTGTCAGCGTTATGGGCCGGTAGTTGGCGACATGGGGCGACACTGGACCCTGGGGAATGGGAGTAGTATTCCCAGTACGCCAACAACGGGGAATATTTCCTAACCGTATCCTGCCCCGGATGATCACGGCTAGCTTAGGGGCAAGAACTCCAGTAAGCTGCTTATAAAACAGATGAAACATGCCCACCGGGCATGTAGATGTCAAAAACTCCTTATATATATGTGTTAGGGTGATGCAATCTGCGATAATGTTTCAGTATTCATCAGAAACGCGCTGATGCATCGCTAATAATTATTTATATGTAATGATAATTAATAAATAAACTTTATAATATTCAAATATGCAAACAATGGTAAACACAACATTGAAGCCCTAAGAATAAATTGTCCTACAAAAAGAGGTAACACCAGCTTCAACAGAATAAATCTGCAAGACTGTTCCAGAACTTCTCAGAAAATGTGTTGATAATTTTTGACATCAAGTAATAAATTCATAAATCATGGTACATGAACTTCGTAATAGACTCACCGAGAAACATCTTGAACATCATCATCGGAACCTGTTTCTTTAGCAAGAAATCCTGCAATGCGGCATGTGGGCGATGTAGTGTAGAATTTTGGTGGATTCATTGTTATCATGAAAGGTTTGGCGGAACAGCCCACTGTATTACACGAAGGGCACTAGAAAATTTACTAGTATCACTTTATAAAATTACGTTTTTTATTTTATAAGTTGTCTTCAAAGGAATGCTGAAACGTTTTTACACGCGCATGAATTATTGTGGCACTCTTTATTTACGATTAGCAAAGAAATTAAGGCAAAAATGCGGAGTGTATAATCACTCACTGGCAGTTCACGCTGCACTAAGTTCGGAAGGACGTGACACTTGAGTGAGTGAAACATTATGACACACTACGCACAATTCTCACAGCACAAAAAGCTGAACTGAACGAAAATCAAAGAGATTTTCCGAATGTATTCCAGGAAAGACGGTGGGTCATATAGGGATAAGAAGCTTCTTTTGTCGGCACGAGAAATTCAAATGTACCGAAGAAAGTCATTCGGTATATCCATTAGGTATCGGTAGAAGATTCAGAAAAGATTCAGTATTTTGGTATACATAAATAACGCCGGTACTAACGAAATACCGAATTTCATTCGGTAGTCCAAGCTTTGGTTATTTCGTTTATTTCTACGACGCTTGATTATACAATTGGGATGTGAATAGGTCATAGCTAGAGCTCGGACATTGGAGCATATATACGTAAAATGCTACAAGCGCTGTTAATGCTCCATAATGCTCCAAACGCCATAAATGCTTCAAAGTGCTCCTCAGTACTCCACTTGACTGTAACTGCTCACAAAGTTGGAGCAATCTCAAATAAATGGAGAATTCTTAGCAGGTGGTCAACCGTACTTTCAAGAGTACTGAATATCAACTAGTCTGATTCATACATAAATGAACGACAACAGCAATATTCATTGCCCATTAACGAGACTTCTATCAGTGTGAAAGTGGTAAAATGGTTGAACTAGGGAACTTCTTTAGGGTGGGGTAATTTTCTTTTGAGTTCCCCCATAATATGACACACTAACGAACAAAATAGCATAAGTGATATATGAATGAGACGTAACTGATGACTTAAATAGTTGTAATTTTTGAACTGTGGTTTCTGTAATTTTACAATTTAATTTGGTTCTTCTAAACTGGTTGTAACCGCATTAAGGGTAAATATAGTTACCATTGGCGCAACAGCAGTACATGAGGGTGCAATACCAATTCAGTGCATTCAGTGCTTCGCAGCTGAAGGTTTTTAATCTTCACACGACTCATTTTTTACCTGAAAAATATTTTCAAAAGCAAACCTCATTTAAATTCTTACTCTGATAGGTGTGTAAATTATACTTTGGTGCACGCATCGCTCCGATAACTGCCCCCAAACTCTCCTGCAGCTACTCCAAACGCTCCTATAAGTGCTCTAAATGCTCCGACAACTGCTCCAAACGCTCCTATAAGTGCTCCTGATGCCCTTTTCTATCGCCACTATTGAACACTTATAGCGCTACAAGTGCTCCTTATAACCTGACAGACATACGAGGAAAAAGAACGCGCTGCTCGTTTTTCTGCATATTATTATTTTTTTAGCATATATATGTTACCTATAACATGCAGTCCGTAAGTACTAGTACTACGTTCTATAAGACAAGTATAAATAGAGCACTTCAATACTGCTATTACAGTGATTATATACACATAATGTGGAGCGTGTGCTGCAGCTGCTTAGTAAAAAAAAAAAAAAAGTCATTTCACGCGCGTTCTTTTTCTTCGTATGTCTTCCTGGTTCTCCCGTTATTTTTGCTTCCTGCAGTGCCATCATATATCTGAAATATGCATTCTCATATACATTATAGCACATTCCTAATTTTAGAGCCCGTAAGAAATATTCGCACGCGTTACAACAGTTCAGAACGTCATTTTCTAATACACTACGTTCTGACGCGGATTTAGAGAAAGCTCCAACCTTCATCTTAAAGTAAATTGTATCTATCAATCTATCAAAGTGAAAATAAGGAAAATTTGTTGAACCTTTTTTCTTGAGCGGATAAATATTACTGTTGTGCAACCATCAAAACCATAATTTATTCCAATTGTCTATTAAAGTAAGTCTTGATTACTTTTCTAATTAAAAACCTACAAGCAATGTTGTCAATAACAACAACTTTGCTCTCAGTATTCATGCTGTGCCCACCAGTTTAGATAAAGTATGCTATATATCTAATGTAAGAAGACAACAAACTGTTGAATTAAAGCTTAACTTGCTACAATTGCGACGAACCATTCAAGTTGTCAGTAGCTGAAAGTTTTACTTTGAGGTCTACAGTTTACTTACTACAGTGGGTAGTAAATTTGTGGCTCTAAATATGCAATATTTGTGATGCACAACCCATTGGGGCTGCGGCAGTAAAACTAAACGACACTTTAAACAATTTAATCTATGAAAGATGACAGTGGCTTAGAGTATCTGAAATCTGTCATGTATAAAATGTATGCTTTATATTTTGCAAGTATTTCAAACAGGACGCCATAATAGAGGTTTTGTGACGCAAGTGTAGAGAAATAAATTAGAAAGAAAATATGTGGGTCATCATTGGTCTGCGCAAAATATTTAAATTACATTATTATTACAATACTCTTGAAAAATGTTGTGATAAATCTAGTGACGTTTTGAGCGTTTCTCTATAATTAAACAAGTTTCGCTCATTAAATGGAAACGATTATAATAAATTCTTTCTTTAATTTCAGTTAGTATCCATTAAATTAAGAGGAAAGAGCACAAAAAAGAATGCCATATCACACTATCATTTGGTTTCAACTCAAAATCGAGCACAAAAAGCAACAATTTCATATGATCATAAGACCGTCACTAAAATAATAAAAAGGAAACCCGGAAGGGCATGAGTTTCACATTATCACTAAGCTACAGCGCACTAAATTGGGGAGAACGAACAGGAACACAAATTCCCTTCAATAATGCCACTAAAGCGCCCGTTCATCACCGGCGACCTACGCACGGCCTGGAGCTCCAGCTCAATATATCGGACACTGCAGGCTTCCATGAATCTCTGAGGTGTCGTAATGATCAGCANCGAACAGGAACACAAATTCCCTTCAATAATGCCACTAAAGCGCCCGTTCATCACCGGCGACCTACGCACGGCCTGGAGCTCCAGCTCAATATATCGGACACTGCAGGCTTCCATGAATCTCTGAGGTGTCGTAATGATCAGCAGAGCCGGCAGACGGATGGCTACATTCTATGGTTTGTCGCCACTAGAGTGGCATGGAACTTCACTGAGTGAATCCTTAACCAAGTACAACAGCGTCAAAATTAATTTGTTAGAAAATGCAATTTGCAAATTATTACACTAGCTCAAACTTTATAAGGAAGGGCAACTGATATGTTCTTTTTTTTTCTTTTGATAGTGATAGCAATAATTTTAAACATGATAAGAACATCGAGTGAGCCTTTTTCACCGAAGTTCTAAGACAACGCTTTTGATTGACACTAGTGTTATTGAGGACAATACCCGAATAGAAGTAAAACAAGGGAGAAGAAAGCTATGTTTCGGCCTTCAACTGTGACCAACCCGAGGCAATTTTTTTTGTAGCAACAAAGAAGAGCATGTGCTAGTGATGTGTGGGACGTCACTTTTTGGACATCAGCGGATGCGGATCTTTAAGCGGATTTTACAGTTCTGACATCCGCGGATGCGGAGGCAACTGCGGATGTTACCATCTCAGTATCCTCGGATGCAGATGCGGATGTCAAAGAAGGCGCGTATGTTCCACGGATGCAGAGGCGGATATTCGCCCTATCACTATCATGTACATGCACACATATACAGATATGATTGGCATGCTCTCCCTGTTATTACACTATATCTATTATATATACAAGTATCTGTGTGTACATGTTTCTCATTATTGTTGCAGAATTTCACTTCTCCTGACGACGATCATTGTTGACAGCCGAAACGTAGTTTTTATCCATGTTTTTTTATTTCTGTGCAAGATATGTTCTCAAAAGAATTAACACGGATCAACTATGATATTTTAGAGCTTTGAAGGAAAAGACTAAATGTTACAGTATGTGAGACTTCAAAAATAATAATAATTGTCCATAACAGTTAAAATAATCACTAATAGTTGATAACAGGCCATCATTGTAACTTCTACTACCACTGCTACTCCTATTATCCTACTTGTACTACTATTAAATCATTATTACTATTATCAGCACAACTACTGGTGTCAAAGATGTTTACTATTAGGTCATTTCAGCTGGTGTAAAAGAATTTTCCTTTTAAGTGAACGCATCTTTCAAAGTTTTTGGAGCAAAGAGGCTGTGAACCAAAAACTTCAATTTATCTGAGAGACTCCGCAATCTGGACCACGCGATACGCCATCTTAGTGTCATGCTGGGCTCTCTTTATAGCTTGATTTATTCCAGTTATTTCAGAGGGGCTAGAGTGGTGTAAGTACTTTCTTCTGAGTCCATGTAAGGCTAACTGGTCACGTTCTAATGCTATGATTTAGCAAGCATTTCTTTCTTTTCAAATAATATCAAAGAACCCTATAATAACATACCTATCATCGTGCAGCAATTTCTCAAAAGCTGTGCTGCCAGGATTTAAGGGCTTGCCAAAAGGGTTCAACTTTACTAATAACAACACATGAAGCATTTCTGACAACGCAAGCTCTAGCGAGAGTTTTAATCAAAGAGGAGCGTGATGTCCAATATCGTTATGAAATTTCCACTTACACAGCCAGTGGCGGCTGGGCTGCATAGTTCCGTCTTGACTATGATGAGTTAGTTATTAGACTGTGTTGTTGAGATATTCCGGGATTGTCTCCTGACATAGCTTGACACAATGAAGCATTATTTATTTTACGTGTTATAAATTTATGAATAGCAAATTAACTAAACCTCTTAGTAATATTATTTAGCTTTTGAGGTGAAATAATAAAACAATAATCATGACCAGTAGGAAACATTGATATGAATTTCTAAATACAAATTCTCTCCGCAACCAAGTTTCCATTGCGAAATGTATCAATAGTTGCATTTTGTCAATCATTCGTGGCCGGTAACGGAGTTTGATGTTGGTATGTATACAACTTAATTTAGAACTATATAATCTGCTGCGTAAAAAATTATGGCAATCGCTATACGATATCGACAATCCATGAGAAGTAATCAGAAATACAGTTCGATGTCGAGAGACTTCTTAAGTTTAGAGTATTTGTAGTCTACCTTGGGAAAAACTACGCAACTACCTGCAGAATATCCACAGTCCATGCAAGGTCGCCAGAACGGATTTCGAGGCAGCAGCAGCTGAATGATCCGCACCAATTGAACCATCCGGCATTAAGGGTCGAATCTCCCCTTCCGGATCTGCTTAATGGCTCACGTCGGCAGATTAGAGGATTAATTGCATTTAAAGACATCGCAATAGGGAATGGAAGCGCTCAGGACGGAGTGCAGAGAAGGTGAGGCGAGTGTAATTAATCATTCAACTTTAAAGTACCGTAACTAAAGTTCAGTCAATTTTTCTTCATAATATGGTCATCTGAAATCAAGTTCGACTGGAAATTCACAATATTTCTCACAATCTACACGTTAGGGGAGCTAATAATCTCTTTACATTTTTTTCATAGTGAAATTGTATAGAGATAGAGTAATCGATTATTGATTAGAGGTGTGCTCCATTTTCTCATTTTGAGTGAAATAAACTAAATCCGATTAGCCTTAGCATGACCTTAGCTTCAGCACTGAATGTTCGATTCACAAATTTGAAATGGGTATCTGGCGTAAACCGAAATCAGATTTTTTTGGTGGATTACACATGAAATTACGCTATTAATAAGCCACAGAAATCTGTTCAACCTTGGAAAAATACGAAATTTTTCATTCATTGCTACGAAAACTAAGAAAGAGGCCTCTTGGTTCCTTTCTGGTACGCATCTACTCCATTTCTACTACTATCTACTCAATTTGTCAATTTTTCTCTAATCAGTAATTGGCGTGTACGCATTTAGATAAATTATCAATATTCTTATAAGTGTACAGCGTTCTTCCCAAGAATTAGAGACTTTTCAAGATTTAAGTATGGATTTATCCATCTCCTGATGATGCTGTTTATATGTAAATATGCTACTAATATCATGCTCGTGGCTGATATCAATACAAAAACTAATTTGTTATTTTTTGTTTTCACTCCTCCGACGTACGGTGCCATTAACATAAATTTTCGTATTTTTCTCTGATGTCCTTATGATTGCAATTTACTTTGCGAGACCATTATTTTACGCTCACTCTCCCTTGGAGAAGAGATGATTGCTAAGGTTCATTCACTGCATTCCCAGCAACACCCTCCGCATTATAAATTTATCAATGAAACTCCAGTAGGAGCCATGGACAGTTCACGCCTAACCCTCGTGCTCCGCGACTGGAGACGGCTGTTTTTCATCGACGAAGAGATCCCCTAAGCTCAGGATAGGACACGTTCTCTAGCTCTTGAGAAAGAGATAGAATGCTGTCAGTTCAAAGAAGTTTACACTTGCATTTACAGAAACCTGTTGCTAGGCAAAACGTAGAAATGTAAGAGACGTCGAAGAAACGTTTAGAACGTTTGGTAAATTGCAGTGCAGGGCGTAACCTTGTGACAATAATTTCTCTGGCTTGTATTAGCATACCCTGGCCTACACCCATTTCTTGGTGATTCTAGGTGAGGCTGGTGGCTATAGCGGTAATTATCCTCCGTACGTTTTAGATGAGCTACAGGCTCAGAAGTTTGATGTATTATTGTTTTTTTGGCCAACTATAATTTTTTTTTAGCTAAAAGAGCCGAAGGTGAGGGCCAAAAATAATAAATACCAACGTGCATTTGCAAAAAAAATAACCATTCTGTACGAAATCAGGCCAGTTTAGAGATTTCGGCCATCATCTCAAGCTCTGTCTCAAACGTAATGGCAAAAATTAGACCGTGTTGCAGCTGCTGGCAGAGGTAGGGGGCCCCTGCAATTGAACGCTTTTCTTGCCTTAGAAAACTTGAACTAAAGACTTCTGAAGCCTATTCAGCAGCCTCATGGATTCTGATGAACACTTTCTGCAATACTCAGATCAATTTTCTGCAATCCTACGCTGCCTAAATTGCGTAAAGGATCAGTGATGCAACTCGGTAAAATATTGCCTGGAAAGGAATTATGGAGAGAAGCGAAGACAACGAGGATTTCTTTGAAGTATCTACTCATTTTTATCCAGTTTAATTTCTTAATTTGAGAATATAGCTTGCTGTCAAGTGGAAAGTTTTGAGTGAACAGTAACAGCAGTATGCAACAACGATACGAAAATGCAATTCATGTATTCATCGATGCTTGGCTGCTTACTCTAAAGGAATGAATATAAGTTGTACATCTCTCTATCAACGCGAGGAAAGATTGTACCAGTCGCCTCTTTTGATCATGAAACTTGTCAGTTACATTTTTCATGCCAAAACTAACACCGCAGTATGTTAGTAATAGATTGTTATAGAATACTTAAGCTCCCGCGGTGCCCGTTCCTGTGGCCGAGCTCTGTTTTACTTACGTATCACAGATACAATCGAACTGAATCTTCAACTCTTAAATTTCTATCTTAAAGAGACGAAACAGTGTGCAAACAAGACACAAGTAAATAAATAAACTAGAGAGCACTCTGAGAGCGCATGCCTCCGCTAAGCAAGGCAACACTAACAAAGAATTTAAATCGGTTCTGAAATTATAATTTCGTTTGTATCAGAACTAAAATCTAATTATCTGTGCCTTACGATAGTTTTAACAATTCCTGAATTTTCATGAAGATCCGAGCATAACTTTTTGATTTCTGCTGCTAACAAACATTATGACGAGCATAAGTCAAACACACAAACAGACCAACCGATCATCACCAAATCATTTATATCTTGTAACATTACTAACAACTCCTGTAAATTTCATAAAAATCCATCCATAACTTTTTGAGTTATAGTGCTAACAAACATAAAATCAAACTTAGCGACAAACAAACAAACCATACACTAAATTTTATTATTTACTCTGCATAATATATCAAACAACGCATATAAATTTCATGAAAATCCGTCCATTACTTTTAGAGTTATGGCCTTAAGAAAAAATAGGCAAATAGACAGACAAACAGACAGATGAACGGATTTTCACCAAAAATTAATCATCTGTTACTGTTAACATGCTCAACAATAATTGCAAATTTCGTAAAGATCCATCAATAACTTTTTGAGGAATCTTGGTGACAGACAAACAGAATAGCAGACAAAGAGACAGACAAACACGACAGAAACATGACCTCCTCGGTGGGGGTAAGAAGTTGGATAGACTTTTAGTAACTATTAAAATACTAGACGGCTCGTGATCTGTTGGGTCGTCATAAAGATCGTCTTTGCTTTCGCAATAATGCAGGTGTTATTTAGCTGGTCGTAGACCACACTCTATTTGGCCGTCCACTCCTACCCGTACTGCTCACTATCAACAAATTCCTTGCTGCTTTGAGGAATACTCAACACCCAGGCTGTAAGCAAAGTCAATTTATCTGTTATGTATTTCAGTTGTACTGTATTTCCCGTAGCACCTTTGAATTTAGCGTGCCCATTCTTGCGACTGAGCTCATTTTAACTTCCGAATCGCAGATAAAATCGAATTAAATAGTTATCTCTTGAATTTCTTCCCGTCTAAAAGCGAAGAATCTGTTTGCAAACAAGATACAAGCAAGCAAAGTCCACAGACTTTTAGTATAATACTAGAAGGCTCGCGCTGTCATAAATTACAGGAAGAATTTGTGCTGATCCTGCTTCATTGACTATGCTTTCCTTCATACAATTGCCAACTTTAAAGATCATCACGGTTTCACAATAACTTAGCATCAACACTCTTATTTTATTTCGCTGACATGGAAAAAATTGCAGACAGTTCAGCAAAACTGAAACTAAATGATTCGATTTGGTATCATAGATACCTTAGGATGCCATATTTGTCCGATAGTGATTTGGTCATTGAAGGTTGTTTCGTCGACAATTGTATGAAAGTTGGAAGAATAGCTGCTAATGCAACAGAATTATCTGTCGGAAGAAATTAAGTATCAAGAAGCATGAGAGTGCTAATGGAAGCTTCAGATATCTTCAGTGCTGCGATTTCAGTTTCGGTAATGGAAGAAATGCATTCAGGCATAAGGTTGCCTTATATTTTGCCATAGATTCGATATATGGAAGGTAAAGGTAAAGTTAACTTGAACGCACCCTCAACTGGGAAACCCACATGCACTAGTTTGTGCTGCGGATATAGGCCCATGCACTGGCCCTAGATGCGTCAGTGCGGCTGCAGTCGAACCACGGGTCATCAAGAACTTTGCCGCCAATTTGACGGAAGATTCAAAGGACTAGCGATCCCCCCCCCCCCGCTATCCTCATCTCTGAAGAAGGCAAGTTCCACCACGGCGTAGTACATGCACACAACTGCCGAGTCAGCAC
>LQNS02278183.1:8553580-8594935 GCA_001587735.2 Parhyale hawaiensis | reverse complement strand
CATAGTCCGTGGAAACTTCCAAAGAACAACTTAATATTATTTGAGCCCCTCAGAGCGGCATGTTGACACTCTGAGCTCAAAAATGGGACTGCTGAAAGCTTCTCCGACAGCCCGCTTCTTGACTTGCTGAAAAACTCAGAGAGCTTTAGTGTATTGTGGAAATGTTACAGTCATGAGCACTAGAGATAATTCACGAGACCCCAAGCCAGAGAAAACAAATACTGTAGCCAGACATTTTGGACAACCTAGGAACATATACTGTACTAATTTTTTATGTGTATTCCAATGCAGTTACAACACTTACTCCAATCGGAAATGAACAGTTGTCCTCGTATTTACAATGGCCTTACTCTGGGACCACATTGTATAATCACACGCTGAACTCATGAACTCGCACATCGTTCTTCAGTTTAATTGCTTTCCACTGATATGAGAGTTATCGAGTTAAAAAATTTACTGCATTCTCATTCAAGAAGAATACCACATAGACCAGCGGTCAGCGGTTACATGCACTGTGGAGATAATTCCCAGTTGGCTTTCTCTTTGATCGCTAACTTCTACTCAACAAAAAACCAGTATCAAGACTACACACGTGAGGTGTGTGCACAACGTCTCTTGGACTTCTTCCGGAGACTCTTAAGGATATAAAGGAAGAAGTATCGTATCATGGATACCGAGTTTCGCTATATAATCGGGACGACCTGCGAGCTGAATGTACGCTCCCAAGTTGAGGGCACGATTGCATTGTGTGTCCCCGGCATGAGTTACTCAAGATTAAGTTAGATATGGTTTTACAGAAGTGGAATTAATCGCGCACGCCGTCAGTTAGTTCAATGGAACATGAGACTTAAGCCATGATGGACGCGCAGCTTCTGAAGGCACCTCGAAACTTTCTCGACACCGCTGTGACGTCATCATTGTCTCTTGTCTTGCTGAGCCCAAGGACTTTAAATCAGAAGGAGGTAGCAACGGTTGCGGAGACTTGAAGCTGATTTTACTGGCATGGCTGAAGTCTAGCTGGCGCGATGATTGGCTGCAGGAACGGCTGGAACCCTCTTATTGCTGGGAAGGGATGGCTGAGTGCCTGTGATTGGTGGGAAGAGAGCAGCCATCGAAGAAAAAAGAACTTCCATGATCAGTACAGCGAATGTGGTGTGATCGAACCTCCTTGGCAGAGCCAAAAACGTTGTTGCTAAAGACAATAGTTACAGTTTCACCTCACATACTAAGGAAGACCCAGACTGGCAGTTATTCAGTACTAGAGGGCCCAACCGTCAAAAATGAAGGCAAAAATATTGTGATTGAGCTTTTTATTCTTCCGGTTCCCAGCATAGGTTTTGCTGTATTATAGGTCTCATCCCTGCAGGCCTGATCTTTCATAAGTGAAACGCAAGCTGAACAACCATGATTTTTGAGATAGCAAAATATCCCCCCTGCAAGATAAGGAGTGAATATCAGCTTGGAATTGGGCAAACGTGAAGCTGCACTACGAGAATATAGCGCAGTCAAAACACACTGGAAGTGCCCAGGGCTCACCGTATTGTGGATACCAACTGATTGTTAAACCTAGAGCGTCGAAATTTGACTGCGAGGTAAATTCAGTACAAAAGGCGTCTGCTCAGTATGAAGATTCACCTACTACGATATCATTCAGCAATAAAAGCGGGGATCCAGAGGCTGGGGATCCAGAGCTATATTTATCACCGGTACTCCAAGCGATGAAATTGTATGGTATCTCTACTCCTTTTCAGTACATGAATTTTCTCCTTTTAAACTCTTAACTGCGTGACGGAGAGACGGACCAACATTGGAGCAAGCAAGTAAGCAAGGGTGCAAAGGGGTGAGAGAGCAGGCGATCAACAACTGTGTTTTATTATATAAAGTGGATTTTTGCTTTCATCATAAATTGGGAGGTACCCAGGATACACATTTCAGCTACATAGCTCCAGCCGCTCGAAATTTCGTCAATACTCAATGGCTTTCTAAAATGAAATCATCTTGACAGTCCTTCTACTTTCTTCATTAAAAATATGCAATTTGTTTGTTTGTTTGTTGTTAGTTAATATTTTCGAGTCCTGCTCAGTTCAAACCTATATAGCTTTTTTGTTGATTCGAAGATTGGAGGACTCCCAGGCTAGGTCATTTTGGAGAAGTGAATAAGAAATCCTTCTGGGATTTTAGTTTTACCCATGGGACAACACTGATGACTGAACGATAACGACCCAGGAACCTCGAGGCAGAGATGAGCTGCGCTTGGAGGCTGTCCGTCTGTGTTTCCATTAGTCTTTGGTTTCAACCAAAGACAGCTGAACGTGTCTTCTTTTGTTTGTGGTCTTAGCCATTTCGAATATCAACGAAATCTAGCGCTGTTGGAGATACTTACGGAACGCTGGTATCCTGGCTAGAATCTATAAGGTAAAGAAACAAGCAAGGGAGTGACTATGACGTCAGTGTTGTTCTAAATGTGTTTTCAAAAATATTGAAGAAGTTATACACCGGTGATGCGTAAAATATGCCACTGTGAATGAGAATTCCACAAAACCTAAGAACTTCGAGCTTGCAAATGGTGCCGAAGCATGTTTTCCCGGTTCGTTATAACGAACAGTGTTTCATCAACATGTTTTTGTGCTCATAAGTTACCAGTATTGCGCCAAAAGTCAGCAATAAATTATCACTAGATAACAAAGCCCATGTGTGTTGAGCTTCCTGTTTTCCCCAATTAATAAACTTTCCAACAAAACTCATCAGCTCTGTTAGCTACGAAATTTTTTTGAAATGATTTTGCTCATTCTAATCCAAGACTTCATAAGAAAGAGTTTCTTATTAATCGTTTGAGAAAACTAATTTCAATTACTGGAATAAATAAGTGAGAAAAAAGCGTCACACCTAAGTTTTGCAACTACAACAACAACACTTAGCAACTACTGTTTATTTTAGCTAAAGGCCTCTTTTTTCACGTTGCTGTGACGTAACTCTAAAAATAGGTGGCTAAAATTCTCTTTCCGTAGAGTTTTGCGAAATCGTATACATTCGCACGTGTAATTACGAAATTGAAAGGGTGTCTTCACAGTAAAGTATTAATTTGCTTTAGATTAGATACGCTACCATAAGCCACTGAATACTGGACTGTCCACTCCTTACAAGATCGATTTATATAACTTCCATGATCTATTTTCTAGTCAACATAGCTACGTGAAACAAAAATTAGCTGTTCTTGCAAACGCAAGGAGTGCAGCTACAAGGAAGAATAATGCAGAAATGAGCATTTTACCAAGGTAATTTACAAAATTTATTTGATCAAATTTGCGGTTATTTTCGTCTCCTTAGATTCAATTAGCGTCATCCACAGTTGATATCTCGGTTTCTATCAGCCTCACATACAGATTTCAGTAGGCAGTCAGGTCATTAAACAAATGAGAGATGATGATGTGAAATTGATTGAGCATAAATGTATCATCCGCAGCAAATTCATAACCACGAGCAGTGAATAATGAAAACTTCATCTCCGAAGTACAAGCACGTAAGTACAAAATAGAACCCTGCCGATTATGCATACCAGTATCACATTTCTGTTGGTGAGCAATAATGCAATTCCGTATCTGCTGAGCCGTAAATATATCTTATGTTTATAAGGAAGAGATTTGACAAAGGCGATATTGCTCGCTGATGTGCCGCAGCTGTGAACATCTGCGAAGATATAAGGCCAAAGCTTCCCTTAAGTGCGCCTTCCACTACAAAGGTGGACTCGTCCGCCTACCCTTCAATATTAAATTTGCTGTGGGCCAAAGTAATTCCCCTTGGATTTCAGTCTTATGCTGGCATCAAACGTGCTGTGTGCTGCAGACAGTTTATGAGTACATATTCGTATGGTCTTAGTCAAAGCCGGAAGAGCAAATTGCCACGTGACATTTATGGCAATCTCGTCAGGACGATCAAAGCTGCAGATCAAATAATGGATGGCACCTTCCGATTTACTCCGTCCGTTCTGGTGCACATTGTTACGACATTGCATACAAAGTGAAACTTTAGCAATATACCGGCATTGAATTAATTTAATGCTACTCTTCTCTCTAATGCTGTGTATCAAATTGAGAAATTCACTCATATCTAGAGACTTTTATTTTTATCTTTCAGTGTATTCTTGAGATCAAAATTTGTTCGAGTAATGGGTCCTTCGAACAACAGCATCTCGTCAGAAGTTCAGTGGGTGGCACCCACGAGGTTCGGAGTTATCTGTAGCAGCGGACCGTCCCCCTCTTGGGGACGAATTTCCGGTCCAGGAAGAATGGCGTCTCGGAGGAGAGGAGCTTATTGGATTCCGTCGACCGTACGCAGAGGCGGGAGTTCTTCTTCAGGAAAGATTTAAACGCTCAAAGTCGCTTCATATAAAACGCCTTCCATTAACGTCGAAATGGAAACCTGGAAACCGTTCTCAAAAATAGCCAGGACAATAAAAAAAAGAAGCAACCGAAGGAAAATTTGTGGCGTTCGAACTATTTAAAATACTTTGTCTGCACTAGTGAACCATTTCAATATGAAACCGTGCTGAACGGCATCCTTTATATAGCCATGAAACCGTGCTGCACGGCATCCTTTATATAGCCATTAGCCATGAAACCGTGGTGTGCCGAGTGCTCAGCACAGATGTTATAGGGGGAGACAACGCAGTCAACTTCATAATTCATAACATTACTTACTATTATCACAAAACAATAGCTTCCTGGAAGCGTGCCAAGATTCCCAGCAGCATATTAGCTTCTTTAGTGAACTTCAAAGAGGGTTTCTAACTCTTAAACTACTCTTGAAAACGAAAGAACCCTCGGCAGAGGAACCAACGAAGCTTATCGCACCAGCGGCGCTTTGTCGTCGGACGCTGATAAATTTTTCAAAAAATGAAGTCCCTACTCGGGCCCGGCCAGCGACAGCCTCGGGCCAATGAAGGATGTACAGTCGCTGTGAAAAATTACATGAAGCTTCCGGCCAGAGATTAATTATTGCTGGACGGTAGAAGATTACGAGGACGCATCAGACTTTTGCCCTTTCCGCCCTTAGTGGGATTCAAGGCTCGGCAGAGTAATAATTGGTTGAATAAAAAGTGCCATATTCATATAATCGTAGTCGAAAGAGAAGCATTTGAGAGTTCAGTAATATAATTCGTGGGTTGAACAACTAAAATTCCAAGTATGAAAGGAAACTAGTTTGTCGAACTGATTTTTTTGAGCTGCATGTTGTATGATGGTCTAATATTCTGTTATCACATATATGTATGCATTTAACTATGTGATCTCTTAGTGTCTCTTGCTATAAACTTTAAATTTCTAGTATCTAAGCAAAGTTTCACTCTCTGGATGTAGTGATATATTTATGATCAAACCATCCCCTTATTTTTATAGCTGATGTATAACTGTAGTCATCGAAGCTCGTTAGGATGTGAAACGAATGTCGCCAGCTGCATGCATATGGTCTTTTGGGACTGTCTCTTTGTAGATTAGATTAGATAGGCGGCAGTAGACGAACCAACAGGCTCATTCCCTAAGAGACACCGGAACTTACGCCCCGGCATTCTATGAGCTATTGCCATTATGTTATAGTCTGACCAGCCCAAGAAGGCGGCACAGGCGAGGCATGATAGATTGCACATGTGTCATATTTTGTACTTAGATTAAATTAATCTTTTTATATTTTATATTTCCAATAAATATAAAATTATCTAGGACTGTTTTGGAAGTTACAATTGCAATTAAGCATTGAATAATGGCAACAAATTTCTTGAAAACGATATAATATTCCGGATATTTGGCATAACAGCCAAATGGCTGCTATTGTTAAATTTTATAATTTTCAAGAAATTTGTTGCGATTATTCAATGCTTAATTACAATTGTCACTACCAAAACAGTCCAGGATAATTCTATGTTTATGGGAAAACTAAAATATATAAAGAACAATCTTTTCTAGGTACGAAATATTACTCATGCGCAATCTCTCAGGCCCCCCCTAAGCCGCCTTCGTGGGCTGGTCAGACTACATGTTAGGATATAGAGGACTGGAGAAAAGAGAAAAAGGGGGGGGGAGAGTCCCTGCTAAAGAGACGATCATGAATGCACGCAAGCACGATCAAGAGCCGCTGATATGCGGAGCTTAGAGACGTCAAGCTGTGTAGTTGGAGCGGGAGAGAGAAGAAGACGGATTAAGGTGGCCTCGGAAGCTTTGGCCGTTAAAAGTTTGCGACTCCTGGAGGAGGAGTTCTTCGCTGTGGAGGATGGCTCTCCCAATATGTCAAGACGATTTTTAAACGCGTTGACAACACTAACAACACCGGATGGGAGTCTATTCTAATTGCTGACTATGAAATACGGAAAGAACTGCTGACTTAGGGTCGTTCTCCGAGCTTCATGCTTGAGTTTATGACCGTTGTTTCGCAAGCGACCATTGTGGTCTCTTTCAAAGAGCCCCGTTGTAGGTACGTCGTACAAGCCATTCAAATACCTGAATGTTTCTATTAGTTGCCCCGTAAGGCGTCTTTGCTCGAGAGATTAGACAAAGTTCTTTTAGGCGACATTCATACGGCTTGTTTCGCAGCTGAGGTATCAATTTCGTTGTTTTGCGTTGGACTCTTTCCATGTTATCGATATCTTTACAGAGATGTGGCGACCAGACTTGAACAGTAATTCAAAGTGCGGCCGCACTAATGCCTTGTACAAGGGAATGATGATGTCCTTGGACTTGTATTGGAGCACTAAAATGCTTACAGATTAGGAAAGCTAACAAATTTAAAAGAATAGAATATTTGAATACTGTGTTTTATACCGGGATATTTTTATTAAATTGTTGAAAAAGCTATTATGAATACATTGTCATAGCACAGTACATCTAGACTACGATGGGTACAGTCCTTTGGCAGCCATGCATGTCGTTTTTTTACTTTTCCTCTCCGTTCAGCTCGTTGTAAGATTTCCGATCAACGGCTTTTCAGTCCTTTCTATCAAACAATATAATAAAAACCATCGTGTGTTTGTTTATATATTCATATATTTATATATTATATGTTTATATATAGGCAGGTTGCAGGCCAGATTGCAGATTTTGTAATTAAGTTGCCTTTTCATGGAGATCGACTGCCAGATTGTAAAAGATGGCAAAAGTGTGATCCTTATCCCCTTATATCTCAATGCACTGCTTGCTTGAAACAGTTCTTGATATCGAAATAATAAATCTATTTTGAGCTTCTCTTTGCGACGTTAAATTTGATTTTCATCACTTTTTCCATACATCGAAACAAATTTTTGTTCCCGTCATTGTAAACTTAGAGGCAGAAAATAGGCCAGGTTGCAGATGATGGTAATTTTCTATGTCAATGCACTTCTTTCTTTTTTAACGTTGAAGTTCACTGACTGCAAATACATACAGCTTCTCTATGCACTCTGTTGCATCGTGATTCGTACTTTCTTCTGAGGATTCTTTTTTTTTTCTTCCAAACTTCAGCTGCCCTGCATTTACGTTGATGCTCTTATTAGCAGCATGAGTATCGAAGCTAGTGGTAAGATATTTTTCAGCAGTCAGAAGGCAGAAAAGTATATGGTTTCTTGGTAGCAAATAATTTTCTCTAATTTGGGTTCTTCATTCAACAGAACAACATTTCACTTCAAGTAAAAATTCTGAGCTAGCCTATATGACAGCTTCAGTATCTTGGATACAGAGCTCAATATTTCATATGCGACAATATCGACTTTGGGCCAAAAAATATTGCTTTTCAGCATATCGCCGAAAGAACAGTTTGGCGCTGCTCAGCTCTAGCATTAATAGGAACTAGCTGTACCTGTGAAATTTTCACAGTCTACCGGGCCTTTAATTTTTATGTATACTGTGTGTCCCCTTTATGGAGCTTTCCAACGTTGCGAACCTATCTCATTCTGTTAAACCATTAACCTCTGCTTCACCCCCATCCCCTCCTTTGCCTTACCCCCACCTCCTTCCTACCGAGACATGATGCAATCGGCAAACTTTTGCATCACGAATTGCATGACATGCATGATGCAATATCCATTTTCAATGCCCATTATTCATTTGTGCTGAAAATACCTTTAATGCAATTATAAAACGACCTTGCCCAGTGGCCGAAAGATTACTGACGCTCGCCGTATCATAGATACCCAGCTTCCCGATGTCATCGAATCTCTAATTTCCTTCCGTCTATTTGTGATGAAAAGCGTGACACACACCGCAGGTAGGTAGGTAGGTAGGTAGGTAGGTAGGTAGGTAGGTAGGTAGGAACAAGCGTATTAATATATAGATATTATAATCAACGAAGACGAATCATCACAAATTCTTTGCTGTCATTTATGACAGCGCGGGCACTATAGTTATTACAATAATTGCACAACATTTTCTTAATGTGGCTGCTGACATATTATTTTCAATTGCTATTTTTCAATTACAAATAGGCCCATTTAGCAACAAGAAGTGCGTATTATGACTGAAAATTTTCTGCCCTAAGACGTCCAGTGAGCGTCTGGCTGCAAATCATCCATCGAGGTAACCATAGTTACAATATTTTGAAAAGTACAAAAGTAAACCGCTAGTGCTTATATTTTAAAATCCATTTCAAGCCGAAAATGGGGGCAGTTCAGACCTGTGACAGGTTAGAAATATCTATTTATACGTTCGAACTAAAACAAAGGGTGAAGAGATACGTCACGATAGAACGTCATTGATATCGATATTAAATATTAAGTTTCCAGTCTGCATTATTCACCGCGGACTGCAAAATGAAAACCAAAGGAAACCATTCAGTGTTTCCTTTCTTCGAAGTAGCCAAATCTAATTAGGAATTTTAAATACCAGCCGCCTCGAACTGAGAGGCTGCGTAAGTTGGGGGATGCTGGCAGGAGAAACAGACCTTAATTAGCGAGTGAGTTAAGGAAGCCTTACCGTGAACTGATTAGGCTCAGCTTTTTTACACTTTTCCTCTGATAATAATATAGTTTATTAGGCATTTACATACGTAGGACGTTACATGGTACACAAAGTAAAGTAGCTAATATTTAAAGATACGAACAAAGTAAGAAAATATCGTCATATTTCCCACTCTAGGCTTCATTACGTACATTGTTTAACCATTGCAACAAGGAAACATAAAGGCATGTCCACACAGCTTTCATACAAACGCGTTCACTGAAACTGGTGGACGCTGCTCGTCCAGTTGATGGAAGAAGGTGCGACGAACGTGCGAGTATGAAGGATGAGACACGTGCATTCTCAACGAGTTGCTCGAGTCAGTCTCGGTAGAGACATCATATAAATAGTGCATTTATCCAATGAAGCGTTTACGTATTATGAACAAATCGACAAAAATGATTTTTCATAGTCACTTTAATGATCAGAATCACTGCAACCCCGTATAACACCAGACAACTCGAAAATCTAAGCACACGAAAGACGCCATGTTTGTTTCGAAGAACAGCTGATTGTTATCCCCGAAGAACGAAGTGAAAGAGAGAGGTGACAATGTTTTCGTTGAAGATTTAAGGGGAGCACCCCAGCATAAATGGTTAGAATTGGACATTTTCGTTTTTTTAGTGAAGTTCGATCGTTAGATGGAAGCGGATCTTTGGTAAAAAAAATTTGGACCAGGGTGCATTGGAACACCTCTAAATGGAGGGGACAAAGTCCCCCTCCGATGGCGAGTCAATTTTGAGCGTCGACCGATTTGGCTGAAACTTTGTAATTATACGTAAAATCGAATTTCTGTCGGAGCAACGTGTGAACTTGGCTTAAGAGGAGCAAACCTGAGCTCATTAAAAAAAAGGTAAACTAGCGATTCTTGGCTCTAATGACGTCATCGAGCTAGAGAGATAAAAAACACTATGGAAAATGGTGAGAGAGCCTCGAATGCAAAACCTGTAAAATGAGTCTATTTGCAGTTTTTTCCAACCATTCATTTGCTTTCAAAATTAGATAGGAGAAAATAAGGTATCACTCATACGGTCACCCCAGAGTTTGGAGAATTCGCTCCATGCTCTTCCTGCTGTTTTCCAGAAACTTCTGGACATGCGTTAATGCTCTTTACAGGCTAAGCCCTCTCTGAGCGTTCTCAAAATCAGTTTCAGTTACTTGAATTTGGCCATTTTGACTAATGTTGAAACTTTCCCGCATGGGTATCCGTGGAAAATGTCTTCGGTGGCTTGAAGCATTCCTGTCAAATAGAACGAAAGTGTGATGGTCAACAAGGTGTCATCCAGACAGCCGGTATTCAGTGGAGTACCACAAGGCACCGTGCTTGGGCCTGTTCTCTTTCTCATCATGATCAATGATATGGGGTACGGATGTAACTATGCGGTAGCTGTGCAATCTGTGGAAGACGTGTTGTCTGTACAGCGAGATTTAGAAAGTATCTGACAATGGTCAGTAAAAAATATATGACCTTTAATGAAACGAAATTTGAACTGCTAAGATACGGAAAAAACTAATCACTTTTTATTGAATCCACACAATATACCACCAGCGATGGACATAAAATTGAGAAAAAGACAATTTTAACAGACCTCGGAATGAGAATGCAAGACGATGCTACATTCGAAGACCATATTGCTACAGTTATCGCTGAGGGAAAAAGATGGAGTGAATGGGTTTTAGGAACTTTCTCGTCACGCGAAGTAGATGTAATGCTCGCACTATGGAAGTAATTGATTCTTCTGAGAATAGAATACTATTCTACACTTCGTATGCCGAATACAAGAAAAAACTTAGAGCAGCTTGAAGGTATCCAACTATCGTTCACGGCCAAAATTCGAGGCATGCAGGAGGACGATTACCACAAGCGACTCAGCTGTCTCCACTTGTATTCAATACAGCGCAGATTCGAACGAATTACATTCATATATGTTTCGAAAATTATGGAACGTGAATGTGAATGAGCGGGATGTCGCCAGACACTCGGAAAGAACTGGAAGGACTTGTGATATTTGCATCCCAAGCAAAGATGGTGGAAAAGCCGTAGCCACAAAATATTCTATTAGCTTTGCTGTACGGGGAGCAAGATTGTTGAACAAAATGCCTTGGCACATTCGAAACGCTCCTGATATCAGAATTGTAGAGTTCAAAAATTTGCTGGATTCATATTTAAGAAGAATACCAGATAGACCAGCGGTCAGCGGTTACGTGCACTGCGGAGATAATTCGCTGCTGGCTCTCTCTTTGGTCGCTAACTGCGGCACCACAGAAGAAACCCGGCAGAGTGACTCCACACACGTGAGGTGACGTGAACAACGTCACCTGGACTTCTTCCGAAGACCCTTAAGCAACTCAAGTAAGTATGTGCTATAGTGGCCACTGTCTAATAAATTGCACGCCTGCCAGTTTGACTCTGGTGGGTGTGGCATTGATAACCAAAAATAAACATTGAAAATTGGAGTTACGTCAGTTTCTTATCCTAACAAAATGCAACAAATGTACATTCAACTAGCAAGATATCTTGAACGGCAGTCGACACGTTGCAGACATTTTAGGTGGAGGACTGACCTCGGCAGGCGCCAATATATGAGGGGGAAATTTGAACTAAATCAACTATTTAACTAACAACTTCTTACATATCTAGAATTGTTCAGTCCTACCTACTCTATTTAGAATCACTAATGATGGACATTTTTTGTGGTGAGGAAGCCGTGCCAGAAACTTTGAAATGACCACCTCCTCCCAGCTGAGCTGGTCTAGATTAGGTATTGGCCTGACAACATAAATCCACAAGTAAAATGCCATGTGTGATTCTCTTTACCTCTAATGACCATTGCCAGATATTTTCTGTGGTGGGGTACCCCGGGCAGATGCAGTGCAATGAACAATTTGCATGCAAATGAATGACAAACCGGGTTCATTCATGGACCCACTTTGCTACACCCACCAGAGTCAAACTTGCAGACGTCCAATTTATCAGACAGTGGCTAGGGTAATGTCTCAATTACCGAATACCTTTCTATTACCGAACGCAATAAGATTCCTACCTATATTCGGTAATAGATGGGCATTCGGTAATTGAGACATTACCCTACTATAGCACATTGCAGGGTGCATGAAAATTTGTTAGCTTTCCAGCTACCCTAACCCCAGTGGGTTCCCGGTCTATGGCCTCTGACGCTGGCGGCCAAAATGAGAAAAAATGGAATTTTCTCAAGAGCTATTATGAACATGTACAGGCACGGTCATGCAGGCAAGCGCCCGAGTGCGTCCCCGCCGCATCCAAGATACCTTCTCCGTACGAAAAATGTTGGGTACCTTGGAATTTTTTTCTTCAGTATTAGATAGGGGGAAAAGAATAGCTCTTGAGAAAATCCCATTTTTCCGTTGCCGACTTTTTGGCCGCCAGCGTCAGAGGCCACTTTTGGACCTAAGAGTCTAGTACTGTTACGGTCTAGGCACCGATTAATGAAAATACAGACGGACAGCTTCTATGCACAGCTCAGCTCTATATCGACATTCCTATGATGTCAACGTTCAGCCATCAGTGTTGTGCCACGAACAGTTTCATATAAAGAGAAAATATTTGGACTGAGCAGAACTAGAAAATTTCAACGAACAAGTCATAAATTAATTCGGGGGAATATACTGCATCTTCTTAACGTCTTGGAAAGTGGAATGAATCAGGATGACTTCATTTTAAAAGAAACCTTGGTTCAAGTATTTTATCCTTCAAGCATTGGCTGGAGCTATGTAGATGAAACTCGTATCCTATATAGTAACTAATGATAAAATCAACGAAATAATGATTGTGACGTCATTACTCACACGAAATTTTCCTGCAAAAATACTGAAGAACTGCCCATCTTTATCTTCCATATGCTTAGATCCTATAGGCCGGCCGGCGACTGTAGATCGGTGGTAATCGGTGGGGTTCCCACATCGGTCTATAATTGGTCAAGAATTCTTCAAACAAATCTTTTTCTAAGATTACCGCTCGGGAACCGTCCGGACACCGGCCGATTATCGAACCGCGTTGGTTCTCAGTGGCATCTTTAGGCCTGCATTTCAGCTAGTATCGGCCGGACATCTGCCACTAATCATTGATCATCGTCCGATGTTCATAGGATGACCGGCCGAGAAACAAGATGTCGCGTGGTACTCGGATGATCATCGGTCGATCATCCTACACACATCGACCGATGCTCTAGCGATGTCCGGCCGGGGTAGCTCGGATATTGCTCCCCGAAAGTTTATTCCTAGTCAGAGTATATATAAGCCCAGCATGCCTTCTTCCTCCCCATCTTCACGACTTCCAATTCCTCTTTTTTTTTCTTGTGGCATGCGTTTTGGCGCCATATTGATGTATAAATGAAAAATATGGTAAAAAAATTCAATCACGCTGTCCCCTGTGGAATCACGCAAATAAGTCGTACATACGAGAATGTGTGGTTTATACATCACCCACCGATGCCCGGTCGATCATAGACCAATATATCCGCAGCATCGGTAATACATCGGTAATACATCGGTCATGAGAATGCTGTATTTCCTTAGAAAGATGGCGACACTCCACGTTTTTAAAATCAATCGATGCATATACTAGGAAGATGCCAGGTGTAATGTTTCTAATGAACAAACGCGGTACGCAAACAAGACAGTGATGGGATCAATGCCTGCCCTTCGCAGCTCTTCGTGACGGTGCAGGCTACCAGTCACTACGTAAATAGAGAAATACTGTATATAAAATATCTTTGGAAGATATTAAAAATGTAGCATATCGGAAATTAAAAGGCCTCTGAAACCCACATCCGCTTATATCCGATAATTAACCATAATTTTCCAATGGGGAAGGCACTACACTCATATGTAATTATGCAAGGAAAATTGAAAATAAAAAGCAAGAACCATAAAACTATGTCACAAACTTGAGGAAATCGCTACAGGAAGTGCAGTCTGGCGCGTTATCAGAGCGCGGCATCCTTTACGCTAACTCTGTCTACAAAAATAAAAGGATAACAAACCTTCTCATTAGCCGCTGACCCGCTAAACCTGGTAACTTATTAATTTTTTGATACGTCAGCCTTAACCTTGAGAAAATTGGGACAGATAACAATGCACTTATCCTCACAAATACATTTTAACATAATTTAGTTTCAGCGACTTGCTAACTAATGTCCGCAGATGTAACTTTTACGGTGACACAATCTTCCGAAAACCTACTACGAACTTGCTTTTGTCATTTTGTTGCGCAGTTTTCATCTTTTTGTCCTGAACTTTCTCGATGGACCACTAATAAACCTGTGTGAGGCCGTAAACGTGTTTGTAAACTGAAATTTGGTAAACATATAAGAGTACGTAGACTCAAAGGTACGGAAAAATACTGAGAGATAGTAGAGAAAGCATTACAACAATAGATACAAAAGTCAAGGAATTGTGTTGTTGTACTTCTCACAGATAATTTGTATAAACTGCAAAATCTAATGATTTGTGTCTTTTGATAGTAATAGCAGCTTGTGCAATTTTCTTGAAGATCCGTTCATAACTTTTTGAGTTATACTGCTAACAAACGTTATGACAAACATGAGTCAAATACACAAACGAACAAACCGACCTGCACCAAAATTTAATCATTTATGTCTTTTAACATTGCTAACAATCCCTATAAATTTCATGAAGATCCATTCATTATTTTTTGAGTTATATTGCTAACAAGCATAAAATCAATAACAGTGACAAACGAACGAACGAACAAGCGGATCATTAATAAATTTGATTATTTACTCTTTGTTATATATTCAACAACTCATGTTAATTTCATAAAAATCCATCCATAACTTTTTGAGTTATGGCATAGAGAGAAATGAGGCAGACAAACGAACAAACAAATGGATAGACAAATCTTCACCAAAAGTTAATCATCTACTCCTAACATACCTAACAATCCCTGTAAATTTCGTCCAAATCGGTTCAGAACTTTTTGAGTTATCTTGGTGACAGACAAACACGACGAAAACATAACCTCCTTGGCTGTGGTAATGAAGAAGTGTCATCACAAATTTCTTGTGATGAAGAAGAAGCAATTGTCAAAGGAGAGAAATTTTGCCCCGGCTTATATTAAGAAAATATATAGATCATTGCGTGATTTTTTCACGCGCGGGTCCACTAGTGATGGTATAGTTCTTATCTAAAAGCAGTGTATCTTAGATACTGCTTTGAAAGGCGATGGTACTGTTGCTCTGTCCTGATGCCTCAACTGGGAACCCCACATGCACTGGTTCGTGCCGCATGTAGATTTACTCTCGGGTGCTGAGGAGTGCACGGCTGCAGTCAGTCGAGAACATGAGTATATATTCTTGCGAACTAGGAAAATTGATGTAATTTTTAACCTATTTCTTTACAGCAGGGAAAGGAGGATGGCAACGCTTTGCAGAAGTGAACCGTACTTTTGCTTAGGTCTTGGAGATCAAATTGACCGGTGAAATGAAGCGTTCAGCCCTGAAGCAGAGCTGCAAGAAGGCCAATTGAAGATACGAATATCAGTGCAAATTTCTTGCTTCCATGTTTGACGACTAGACATTTTAAAATTGTAACATCAGCACCACCCGTAATATTAGCACTGCCTGTAATATTAGCGCTGCATGTAATATTAGCACTGCCTGTAATATTAGCACTGCCTGTAATATTAGCACTGCCTGTATTATTAGTACTGCCTGTAATATTAGCACGGTAACGTATTTTTTCATCTTCTTACCGTCGAATTTGCTGCTCACAATGACATGCATCGAATAAAGCTCAGACTAATGAAAACAGTCGGGCAGTTTCTAAGAGCAGTTCAGCTCTTCCTGGAACTTTTGTTACGTCTTAGTTAAGCCATCAGTGTTTTGCCTTGAACAGTTTCTATAACGAGAATAATATTTGAACTGGGCAAAGCTAGAAAATATCAACTAACAAGTCGCTAATTTGATTTAAAAGCCGTCTGGCTTCAGAGTTTTGTCTCTAAGAAACATCGATGAAACTTCGAGCGGCTGGAGCTATGCAGATGAACCTCGTATCCTGTATACCAACTTATGATGAAAATAACAAAATGAGGACTGTGACGTTATCATTCAGCTACTATTTTCTTCCAAAAATACTAAAGAACTGCCCGTCAGTGTCTTTCGTATCTGTGGAATAGATATTTTATTCAGTATTCAGTACCACACGGCGGGGAGCTGCCGCGGTGTGAGGTTGTGTGTGCGACTTGCTCCAGCGGCGGGGCTGTGTGAACGTTCGTAGCTCACGATGCCGTTCGGTGACGCTGAATAATTCTCACTAGTCCATCTCAAACAGCCTTCCATTAATGCGTTTTCTAGGGAGATTTTTTTTAAAGTGAATCTATATTCCAAATAAGAAAAATACTCTATGTTTTGCTGCTTACTTTTGTTGTGAGGCAGAAATAATCCAGTGAAATAATATTTTTCAGTGAGTCGCTTCTTATTTTGTAAAGGTACATTTATGGTAGACGATTCAGGGAGATCAGTCTTGACGCCTTCGTAGAAACAATGTTAACGTTGGAATATGGTTCACAGTCGTCGTACTGGCGACAGCATAGTGAATACATCAACAGAATGAATTCATTACATGATGTATGTCTCATATGCCTCAATGTTGCGATGACTAAATAAGTAAATAAATAAATTAAAAATGAAGTAGCAAACTGCGGACGCAAAACGTTACCTCTTCATAGACCGAAGTGAACACCAGTTTTGGTAGGAATACAACCGTTTGCTATGTCCGCAAATGAGTGTGCCTAGCAGGGCAGAGTTAGGAGGATCAGTCAGAGTCATATAATCAAATAGGGAGCGGATCTTTATGAAATTCACAAGATTTGTTAGTAATGTTAAAAGATATAAATAATTAAATTTTGGTGCAGATCGGTTTGTTCGTTTGAACGTTTGACTCAAGTTTGTCATATTGTATGTTAGCAGCAAAACTCAATAAGTTAAGAACGGATCTTCAAAAAAATTACTGTAGCTGTTAACACCATTAAAGAGCACAAATGGTTAGATTTTGGTGTTGAATGCTACAAAGAAAATCATGGTCTCAGAATCAATTTTTCGTAACCGTTGCCTTGTTTGGCGGAGGTATGCGCTCTCAGGGGGCTCTAGTTATTAATATTAATATTAATATTATCAACATACACTACACTGGCGGTGTGGGAACTGAGGATATTCCATATGGTTAACAAACCCCTACACAACCAGCATAGCGAGCGAAAAATGAAGAAAAGAAAGAGAAGATCCGAGATCACAGAGTAGCTCTCTGTACAGATCGTTTTAAGCTGCCAATTCCCAGGAAGAAGCCGAGGCTAAAGCGCCTACCAGCTCCAAGCTTATACCGTTATACGACGATGAATATATATATATATATATACATATATGTATATATTATATACGGACGTCTTTATCGTTTCATTTGTCCGGCTTAGAGCGCACATTGTTTAACCCTGAACTGACGGATTAAAGTCTCGTGTCTAGTACGAATAGCAATTTATGAAACGTTTATAAATGCAGATACTCGGCTGTATAGGTTTAGGTGCTCAAAGTATAAGTGGAGCGCAAGCTGCAGCTGATCCATATTTATCGTATTGTCCCGATCGCAGTTCGCACCCGAAGCAGCGCACCGCTGTGCGCTTTGCTCTAGGAACTTCTGACTATTATAGCAACAAAGATTACCGTTGTGAATGGATAGTTTATCAAATTGCCTTGATCAGTGTTGATAAATTGAGAAAATAATTATTAAATTCGTGTAATTTATTGATAAATTAACGAAAGTTCATTCTTGTGTGTGTGAGACAAACAACAAATAAAGCGCCGTGGTTATTTCCAATATGGGACACATGACAATCTTCTTGTATTTTTCAGTGTGTGTGTGGGTCAGTAAAACTAAGATCTTGATGATGTCTGTTAATTCATTAAACAACGATGGTCCAAGACGTCCAATCTTCCAGGAAATTAACTAAGAAAGAAAAAAATTACGTCATCCATTAAACTGGGTAGACTGTGCTGTTTAGTGTAAATGAAACTTAAGAAATGGGAAAAAAGTGTAGATGAAACTAGCTAAATTTCATATTGTTTTGCTACTGATAATATAGATCCTAAAAAAACTGTGACGAGATACAAGCAGCAAAGGATACGATTTAGTAGATGCAAATTGACGCAGTTGCTACTGGATGAAGCACAAGAGTATTTAGCAATGTTATCGCTACTAGTTTTTCAAGAGAAAGTATAAGAAATGCATTGTTCTCGATGATTGGCGGTTTAAGGTAAATCTGAATATATACACAGCATGTCTGGACACGCCATAAATAGTAAAATTTATAAATCAATATATTTTAGGTATAAAGGGAAGACTACGCCAACTTGTAACTGTATACTTTTAAACCTTACTGTATTTACATTTATTTTTTGTGTGTACTAGAATTAACATTTGCTTTTTATGTGCACTCGATATTATTTGATTACGTGTTATCTATCGTAAATCCGAAAAAAATATTTAAAACTGAAAGGCGGAAGGCAAACAGGTAAGTTGCGTAGAACTTAATGCTGCCTTCGTTTACAGCGGTAGCTATATGGTATTTTAGAATCCTTAATAATTTAAGCATTTGCCGAATTTATTTAAGAATAAAAAGTAGAAATAAACCAGGCTTTACAGTTTAAAAATGAGAATACCGTAACATTATCTTCAAAGGGACAAAACAAACGATTAAAAACACTTATTATCCTGATGATAACATAGTAAACACTAGAACGCCTCGTGGCGAAAGACCACCCAGGGTCGAAGGCAAATTCAACGCTGTCATTTTTCTAGGGCTAACTTACGTTCTACACCTTAGGTATTCAATGGACCTGCACCACCATCTTCCTCGTATAGAATTTCGCTAGCTTTCGTAGAGTATTAAATCTTATTTAAAATAATTTGCATATCTCTGGTAAATGAAGAGAAGTTAACCCAGTTTCGTGAAAATTACAAATATACACGCATTTGTAAGCAGATTAAGCGAATATTCCCTAATAAGAAAATTCATTTTCCTTTGTGTTGTTAGTTATTATCTGACCAACTGTTAGCACAGCTCCGAGCTGTCTTCTAGTCTCTTACTAACTCTTTATTATCATGATATCACTAGTGACACATTCATATGCTCTAGAAACTCCATACGTGGGAACTTTCGGCCAGCAAATTTCAGTCTTTTTCAATTTTTATGACAGGGTCACAGGTGGTCGCAAGTGTTTAGCTTTGGGAAATACTGGCCTTTTGTACCGTCCCTCAGCTGTAGTACTTAATTAAGAATGCAATGTTCGATTTTGAGCCTAAAGATTGTTTTACTATGGCTAAAAGTTTAAACAAATTATGCCCTTACATCTTCAACACATTTTAGTTATTGACTCGCACGTTGTTTGAAATGTTTCCGTTTCCACTACAGATTGCAGATCATCATAATCCGCCTTTTTGTTAGGTCTGCCACCGGACCGGTGTTCAAAGCAAAGTCACTTGACTGGACGTGCTCAAACCAACATCGTGCATCGTACAGCTCTGATGGCCGCACTTGTCTAGGTGGCATTTGTGCTACGAGTTAACTTATATTAAAACAAAACGAAATTTTGATTGATCTATGAATTCAAAACTTTTAATTTACAATGACAAAATTACAAAAAATTTCATTAACCATCCTGTTTAGCATTTGTAAAAGTACTGAAGTGATTGTCCAATGGTGTGCAATCAGGTTCTGATATAATAATTATTTAGCATAAAAATTATAATTCTTAATACAAGATATTTCATCTTAACGATCTACTATTATAAAACTTTAGGGTTCCTTCATTTTCACATGTTTGTGTACGAGCGTCGGACTGTCTCATGCTGGGAAGCCGCTCGTCGACCTGCTGACCTTCACACGACTGTCATCCAATATGGCCGTAACTGTATACTTGTTCATCCTAAGCGCGTCCGCAGGGCACGGCTATCGTCCTATATAGGGTTTGGATGAGTACAGCTAGAGATCTTGCTTGTGCCAGAGAGATGGTCTATATTTAGGCTGTTTTGGTCACTAGATGTTGGCTGTAGTGGTTTTGTATGCTGGAGCTTTGTTAGGGAGATGTAGAATATCATCGGTTGGTGAGGTGAAGTCGAGATAAGCTAAGGTGAGTAGGTTCGACTTGTCTACAGTACTTCTGACAGGGCCGTTGGTTCCGCCACGTTGAAGCCAGTTTCAGTCTCTAAACTCGATTCGAATACCCTTGAGACGCCCCAAAACTCAACAATGTTGTGCATGGCGGAACTCTCAGCCGTCTCAGTATAATGCAGCTGCTGCCAACACCTCCATCGCGATTAAAAATGGCGAAGCCAACGTTCCTGTCTGGAACGCTGGGTAAGTCAAGCAAATCGATGATACCTTCCACACCCTAGAGATGCGTTAGAGAGGAGATGGGCGATGGAGACTTCCAATAATCGCTGCCAAGTGAAAATTGAAATTTGCAATGAGAAATTGGTACCTATGGTGGTCTGTTCAACTTACTAATCGAGATCGAGTTGTACACATATTTATTTGATGCGCTTCATCAGTGATTGTCTGATTGGTTTTATTGAAGCGAGGAAGACACAAAGCTTTAGTGTAACCTTAGACTGTCCATACGCGTGCTACAGTTATACTCCTGGATGGGGTTTAGGCTGCCATGTCCCGAATGGGCCTTTGCTGTACCAGGAGACGAAATAGGCGGCAAAATGACGTATGCGAGCGGGTGCCAATTGCGACATGATGCTGATGTTGCTGAAGTAACGGTAAAGTAGCTTTAGCAGCTCAACTAGGAAACTCTCATGTAGATATCAGTTTTACAGCCTAGAGGATTGCATGGCTGCAGTCGACCACAGAGTATATGATCTATGACGTCATAGACGGAAAGCTAGGATGATAATTGGGCCTTCGGTAGATTTTCAGTAGTAAGATGAGCACCCGACCGACTTATCATTTATTTGTGTGACGTTTGTTATCCGATTGCTTTCACTGATAGCAGATATTTACTTATTATGATATAAACTGTATGAACACGAGCGTGCACGAGCACTGCCCACACTCGGACATTTCTGAGAATTCCGTTTCTCATGCATTGACGAGGAGCCTGGAGAGCAACGCGAGTTTCGTAGAAATGCTTCTGTTTCAGTTCACATTGACTACTTGGAATAGAACGCGGAACATGCGCATGCTCCATTGAGTTTAGATGTAAAGATGGGTAATTAAACAAATTAATGGGCAATAGTGCGAAAATATCGAGGAGAGCCGTTGGACGGCGTCTAGAATGAAGAGAAGGACGAGGTCCACGATAAAGAGTGAGACCAGGTCTAGGACGACAAGTGGGACGAGGTGGAGGATGGTGAGTTGGCCGAGGTCTGGAATGTTGAGTGAGAAGAGGTCTATTTGACGAGTGGGACGAGGTCTAGGCTGAAGACTGGGAAGAAGTTTCAATATCTTTCCATGTGCATCAAAGACTTTCAGTCACCATTCGAACAGGCGTCTCATATCCATTAAGTCATCTAAGAAGCAAGCGAACACTCGCATATATATATATATATATATTTAAATATTCACAATAGGGGCAAATAATTATATTTCAGTTGAAGAAAGTGAGGGTAGTTCAATTTTGACCAGCTTAGAAGATTGTAGACATTAACTTTCATTAAAAATTACATATAGTACCATACGCAATGTGCATGCTATGCTGCTGTAATAAAAATATGACGTTAGTGTTTTCCATCAAGCGACGAAAAAACGAGTTCTTGACAGAATGTCAATGTTTTGTGTCTCATCGGTAATAAAATCAGAGAAGTTACAATAAGAACATAAGTAAAAGATGTCAGTTTATCGATGCTAATAGTTGCAGAAAAACAGAAGGTGGTTGGCTCTTTAAAAAATAATTCGCTTAATTTGGTACGCGTAGTACGGGTTAAAGTAGGTTAGGTGAAACTTTATTCTGGTGAAAGATATTGACTGAATAATTTATAGGTTAAGGCGGCACAAAATGTTGCAATACAGACAGAAATGATATAAATATAACTAGATAGCACTCTGAGAGCGCATACCTCCGCCACGCAAGGCAACGGCAACGAAAAATTTAAATTGGTTTTGAAGCCAAAATTTTTGTACTATCACCAAAGTCTAATGATTTCTGCCTTTTGAAAGCATTAATAGTTTTTGTAATTTTCTTGATGGTCCTTTGATAACTTTTCATGTTATGCTGCTAATAACATTAGGACAAACATAAGTCAAACACACAAACGGAACAACCGATCATCACCAAAATTAAATCATTTATGTCTTCATTACCAACAATTACTGTAAAGTTCATAAAGAATCATCCATGGCTTTTTGTTATTGTGCTAACAAGCACATGATCAAACAAACAAAATAACGGATTATCACAAGAATTTCGTCCTTTACTCTTCGTAATATATCTAACTAGAGCACTCTGAGAGCGCATACCTCCTCCAAGCGAGGCAACAGCAGCAAAAAAATCAAATTGGCTCTGAAACCATAATTTTCTTTGTATAAACTCCAAAATTTAATTATTTGTGTCTTTTGATATAATTACAGCTTGTGCAATTTTCTTGAAGATCAGTTCATAAGTTTTTGAGTTATATTGCTAACAAACGTTATGACACACTTGAGTCAAACATACAAACGAACAAACCGATCTGTACCAAAATTTGATCATTTAGATTTTTCCACATTACTAACAAACCCTATAAATTTAATACAGATCAATTTTTTGAGTTATTGTGCTAACAAGCATAAAATTAAAAACAATGACAATCGAACGAACGAACAAACGGATCGTTACCAAAATTCGGTCATTTACTCTTTGTTATATGCCTAACAACTCATGTTAATTTCATAAAAATCCATCCATAACTTTTTGAGTTATGGCAATGAGAATAATGAGACAGACAAAAAACAAACGTATGGACATTTTTCACCAAAAGTTAACCATCTGTTCCTCCTAATATACCTAACAATCCCCGTAAATTTCGTTATTTTGGTGACAGACAAACTGCAAAACAGACAGACAGACAAACACGACCAAAACAGAACGTCCTTGGCGGAGGTAACAATTATTGCAGATTTCATGAAAACCCGTCCATAACTTTTTGAGTTTTGGTGCTCAGAAAAATAGGCAGACAAACAAGCAAATAAACAAACAGACAAAAAACAAACAAACAAACAAACAAACAAACAAACAAACGGATTTGCGGATTTTCACCGAAAGGTAATGAAATCTTACTGATAACATGCCTAACAATACCTGTAAATTTTGAAAAGATCCGTTCATAACCTTCTGAGTAATCTTGGTGACAGACAAACACGACAAAAACGTAGCCCTTTCGACGGAAGTAATAAAAGAGGCACAAGCACGTCGCAGCGTGTCAGTCTATTTAAAACCAAGACAGTTTATAGCGCTGCAAGGCCTACAGTCGATCAGATCGTCTGGCAGGTGTACGTACAGTAATGTAGAGTTAGCGTGCCAAGCGACGGCGTACTAGCGCTAGAGAAGGTAGCACCCTGAACGAAGCAAGAAGATGGTACGATTTGATATCCATGAAGGTAAAGAAAGAAACGAGTTGCACTAAGTTGCAGGCTCTTCTTGTTCTTAGTGAAGATATGGCCCTATTCACGCTGTCTTTTGTTCCCTATTCACGCTGTCTTTTGTTCCCAATTCACAGTCGTTTGTTCCCAAATCACGCTGTCTTTTGTTCCCAATTCACACTATCTTTTGTTCCCAATTCACGCTGTCTTTTGTTCCCAATTCACGCTGTCTTTTGTTCCCAATTCACGCTGTCTTTTGTTCCCAATAAGCAGTACAAGCTATTGGAACCATCTGCTGCTTCATAATATGGATGCTATGCACTTATCGAGCTATTCACTTATTATTATTATTATTATTTTTGCCAAAAAACGCCACTATGTAATCATGTTATAGAGAAAATAATAACGTAATGACCCAATCTTTTAATGGAGGCTCATATATATCAGATAACAGTTTTTCTTAAAGCCTTGCCACCAATAAGCAGGGACGGGTATTTGCGACCATTTGAAGAGGCAAAAGATCTACGCCTGCGTTTTTTATGTGCTTGAGCATCAAGTTGCCGCAACTTCTTGGCTGTGCCCACTACACGTGTCTTTATACAATAAAGCGCTTCGTGTATTTTTTTTATTTCCTGTCCGCTTTGAAGGAAATAGATAGGCGAAAAATAAGCCAGGTTTCAGACTTTGTAAATCGATGACCAGGTTGCAGAAGATGGCGGCGACGGCTGATCCTTATCCCTTTATCTGAGGACACTTCTTGCTTGAAACACTTCTTGAAATCGGAACACTATATATGTAGCTTCTGGAGTCCGATTTTATAACTTTTTCTCTCAGGTCACGACGTATAAATTCGGCATATGGTCAACGAAGCGCTTTGGAGGGGGTGATTTTTCACAGGCAGTAGACAACTACTGTATTTCTTCTAGCTTACTGTCTTTCACTTCTTCTTCTACAGCAGTATTATTCCCGTTCAAAGGGGGTCGTTGAAACAGATTTTGCTATTTCATTTATTTTGCTCATTACCATGTGCTCCTTCAGCTCCATACCTCGCATGATTATCCCTCATTCTGTCGTTCTCTGAAGGCGCGAATTTGGTTTCATAGCCTAAAATTTCAACATTTCAGTGAAGCAGATATTCAATTTCGCAAGACCGTATCCTGACTAAGGAGCGCTGACATACATACAAGCTGGCTGGAGTTACATTCAAGTTTACTGCAGTGTTTTACTCGAGATTTATTTCTGCCTCACACTATTGAACACGCACGCCTAGTCAAGAAGGAAGACGGGGAACGTATAAGTAGTACGAGACTACTAGTCTCAAGATTGAAGACGTTCTACAAATGCATGGAGAGAGATGAATCGTCAATGCGAGAAAGACTCGAAGCAGAAAGGTTGCAGAAATCAATGAGAGCTGTTGATAAGCGTGACTGGGAAAATGAGGAAACCACAAGTCAGAGAAAAAAAGCCCTAAGGATAAAAGCACGACAAAGGATCAATAAAGAAAATGAAGCAAGTCAGAGAAGAGAAGATTTCGCAACGGGCTATATTAATAAAAAATATCGATTATTGCGTGAATTTTTTCACGTGCGGGTCCACTAGGAATAAAACAGTCTTTGTTCTTCCTTCTTTCTTTCTTTCTTCGAGTTCAAGGGCGTTTTGCGAGAATTTATATTAGTTAGTCGCGAAGGTAATGTAGCCCATGTACACGCATGTAGCTGCTCAGTTCAGTATTGTCGTCTGGGTTATAGTATATTCGGTGATAAGAAATGCAGAGCGAGTGCCACCGGAATATTCAGTGCGAAACCGGATAGAGAATCGCCGTTTTTCTGGCTGACAGCTGAGGCAGAAAAGATCACTGGTAGCATAAATTTTAACTTTACAAACAACCTGAAGCACTTCTTGCTCGCATAGAATGTTACACATGCAGGTTTAACGACTCGTTTAAACTCACTATGCTTCACGTTAGCAAAAAAACAAAAAAACATGCCCTAGCCAGCAACTTACAGCCAGGTCCAGCCACTGCCTGTAGTCAACAGCTAAGAGAATCCGTCACCGGCACGCAACCTACAAGCGCTTCTCAAATTCTGCTCGAGACCACTGTGACGTCATCATTGCTGCTTGTGACGTCATCATTGCTGCTTGTGACGCCATCATTGCTGCTTGTCTTGGGGAGTCACCAACGTTACATGTTAAAGTCCAAAGTAAGGGTCTCAATCATTTTAACGAAATTTGACGTCGCTGGAGATATCTACATTATTACACTGGTATCATGGCTCCGAACATGTGATGTAAACAAACAAACAGACAAACAAACAAGCGCTTCACAGTGACATCATCGCTGTCCCAAGATTTCTCGCAAAAATACCGAAGAAATGCCCGTCCATGTTCACTTGTTTATGGTTCTGACCATCACAAAAATGGACTGATGCGCACTGCAGCTATGTTACCTCCGAGGTTACACGTTAAGATTGACGTGTGTGCTTGCCTGCCAATTCTTCTGACGCTTTGCTTATTTTGTCGCTGATGTCAGGGGCTGATCGATCAAACGAACGTATTCTCTCTATCGGCATCATATATACATTGTCTTTTAATATTGACTTTAGTGTCCCCCAAAATTAACCCTATTATTGACTCAGATGGAAATAGCAGATATCAGCAGGTTAGCATGCAGTGCGTATATAAATAAGGGAGTGGAGAATTGCGGCATTCAGAGCATACTACTTAGTATTATTAGTTGTACTCATCTTAACAATGTTACCATTTAACCATCATACTTAAAATGATGACTGCGAGCGTGATAGTTAGAGATAACACGTTCGTTGTGTCATTATTTCTATAGCTACGTCCAGCAATGTGCGCTATTAACATTTAATCAGTCGGTGTCTATAGTCAATTTTGCCAACCGGTAGTAGTTACTTGTTGCTAGGTAAGCTCAAGAGTACCCCCAGAAAATGAAAAATACCGCACCACAAAAATTTAATTTTATTTATTACTACCCACAATACGCAACACGATTTAGACTTGAAGTGGCAATTAAGGTTTGAACCTAAAGTATTTTTCAGGCTGAGTGGTAAAACAGGTCTCAAGAAAATACCGCTAGTCGCTAAATATGAAATTTTGTCTCGCGCTTAGCTCCAAAGTCTCGAGATCTAGGCATTAAATCGTTAACTTAGCAACGCTGACTATAATAAGGTATCTTAACAAATAATTATTTTTCCCAATTCTCTAGCTGAACTAATGTGAAACCTCTAAAGCACTCAAAACACTACTATATACTGTTACTTTGTACGTCAACGAGATTGCGACGGACGTAACCGGAAGACAGATCCTTAGGCGCACGAAGGGAACGATCTTAACATAGAGTGCGATGTCATTAAAACATAATTGCATGGTATACCGTATAATGACACCTCCGGCGCTGCATTGTTCCAGTGTACAAGAACTCGGGATTTATTTACGTTGTGTCAGAGGATCAGAACGATGATGGGACGAGAACTTCAGACGAGCGACACGTACAATTACGTCAATAGATTTGGTCAGGGTCTAAACTTCGTAATCTCTTCTGAGGGTAAATGGCAGCGATAATAAATTATTCATTAATTTATCGCAGCACTTCAGCTAGCAACTCAAATGCGAGAAGATAAGATGAGAGAAGAGTTTATTGGCGACATGCACTGCCGTCTTTGACGTATTTCAGCACTGTCTCATAAATATGGCGAAAATATCGCTAAGAGTTTGATAAAAACTATATGTAGACTGACCAATTCAGTCTCGAGTTCCCCACTTGGATGCTTTCAGAGCATAACAGGCAATTGATGTAAACACAGCGAAAGATAGACGGAGAAGAAAAGAACTCAGCGTTATTATCTGCAAACTATGATTTGAAGACTTCATCACTATGAAGCTTGCCTATGAAACAGAAAAATCGAGCACGTAATAGGCTATTGTAATAGCCTAGTTGTTATGGATTGTTACGAAGAACATGCTATACGAGAGGCATCAATCTATATAACGCGTACATGCACCTATGGAAAGAAACTTTTGCAACTCTTACCAATTGTACATCACTGGAGTAGTTACATTACTGTATGTTTCGTTTTGTATACCTTGATTATGTAAATTTGATTTTTTGATATATGTTCTTTTCTTTAATGTTCATTTCTAATAATAGGTAGCTACGATGAAACGTTAAATTTATGCAGCTAACCGTAATTCAAGCAGAAATCAAACAGACTAATAAATTAGGTAGTTTGAGGAAATTTTAGATTATTCATATTGAATGATTATGCATGTTCGCTATGATTATACAAAAGTTGAAAAATGAGAGATTTCTGGTGTTTCAAATTAATTTCATGCACAAACGAAAACAGTACATTCATCACAGATCATTATTTGGCGTGTAAAAATAGAAAGTTTGAAATATTCATATAATATGTTTTATGACCCCACATAGCCTCCTCCATTTTTCAAAATCTTCATTAATTGTTTGTCAACAGTAGATGAAAGATTTCTTATTTTAATAGGTTTAATTGAATTACAAACTCCAGCAATTGGATCACAAAGAGCATCCAAACTATTGACCTTCTTCCCTTGAGGATAGACTTGTCTTTTGCTAATATAGCATAGGTTCTTTATCAGATTTCTATCCAGATTGTTAGATGGCCAAACTATATATAGTCTCGTGTGAAACCACGATCCCAAAGCCGTTGCACTGTGGGCTTAGACTTGTGCGCAGGAGCATTATCCTACTGAAACACGAACATTTCCTTCTCAATAAAGTTTGGTCATCCAACCAGGGATAGATACAATCTTCAAGATGCTTGCAGTAAGCTTTAGAACTTAGCTTAACTTCCTCTTGTGGTCTCTATGGGCCAGTCAACGATTCCAGCCCGAAACATTACTCTTCCACTACTTTGCTTCCGTCGGATATGAGTTCTCACAGATTTTCCGTTCAATAACCAATCTGACGGGTACAGCCATAGGGCTGGACACTCAGTGAAATTTAATTTTTAAAATCCCTTTTCATGTGCATTTTTGAATATTCAACTCTCTTAGCCTTCTGAATTTCCCTCCGAGAAGGCGTTGTGGGACTCGTAAGCACAACAATTAAAGGGTATTAAGAATCTTGCACCTCAAAGTTTTTCCCATCTCCGGTACTCCTTCTGCTTCGAAAATTCGTTTGATAGTTGAATAAAGTGTTCTGACCATCTCCCTTAGAAGTAGCGTACGGATCTCCCGCTAACTTAATCTTTTCAAATAAAATTTTTCGGATGTTTTCCTACTTGTCGAACCACGTATGCTTTGTAGTACGATCATCTCTATGCATTTTCTTCGATATTTCAAGTGCACCAATGCCCTTACCAAGCATTGAAGTGATTTTCAAGCGCTTAAGATCGGTTAAAGCAGTTTTCTCCGCGTTATTTTGTTAAATTCTAATCTTGCACAATCTAGTTGAACGGTTGCAGAACATCACTTTTCTAATATCACTATTATATTAGACAAATTTTATTATTATGCTCAATTCAGATCACGACAAGAGAAAGAAAAATATATTAGTAATATGCAAACGAAATCAGATATCAATTTGCGAAAATTTTGTGTTTTTCTTCGAGAAAAATGCTTTGCACAATCAAGGTGAATGAACTGTAGGTCTGGGGTACTAGCACTAACGATTCAGTAGCTATAATTCAGGAGAAAATTGAATGATTGTTCTGTATTTCCGTTCATCCTTACTTTATTTCTTCTTTTCTCACAAAAGTTGCTTGCTCTTACTTTTCTTTTATTTCTTTTACTGTTTGTTTTCATTAAGTCTTTTCTTTCTTATTTTTTCTTTTCAAAATTTCTTTTGCCTTGCTTTCTTTCTTTGCATCAGTGACATCCTTTTTTTTCCCCGTCTAGTTTCCTTTCCTTGTTTTTCTAGAAAGAGTTCTTCTCTTCTCTCCATTTTTGAAAATTTTTATATAGTTGTTTCTTTCTTTACCAAAGTTATTTTGTCTGCTCTGTTTCATTTCGTACGCTAGCAGCATTGCGTATCCGGCATACACCAGGCAAACCACCTCATAGTACCGTGGCTGCAGTGTACACGCGGAAGCTACTGTGTACAGCTGCTACCACGCAGCCCCACTGCCCCACTCAATGTCCATCTTTGTCCTGGTGTGCCACTAAATAACTGAGCTAAAGTGCTTCCAACGCTTACAAACTGCCTGCGTCGCTGGCCAGGAGGAAAGTAAACAACACTTGTGCGTATCTCGAGATCTCCTATTGGGCCGATATGCGTCTAGCTGTGGATTGTCCGCCCCTGCTAGCTTCAGCCATTTACCGTCCACAATTTAGATGAGTCTAGTAAAGATAGGATTAACCATATCAAATTGGATCGTGTGGTCTTCTTGGTCGGTGAAGAGTTACCGTAAGCTTCAATTTCAAGGAAGGCTGCGTACGCCTTTCCCTGGCCGTTTTCTGGAAGATTTCAGGCAGTGTCTTTTCGACCGTCTCCGGACTAAAGATCTTGAGCCATAATTTTCATCTGCTTCAGGTAGTATATATCATAAAAAAGATTGGAGACTCGGGCCAGACTGAAAAGTTTGATCACTGCAGCACTGAAAGGGCCGCACTGATACTGAATGGAAATGGCGCTGCAAATGGGCCAGGACAATGAAATCTTACTTCTTCTCTTTTGCGTCACTTGTCGTTGTTCTGGCCTGAGAGTACCGGATGCAACTCCTTCCTGACGAGCTGAACTAACTACGAACTGAACTACTATATAGACCTTTAATTCACATGTACATAACTTCGGATTATTGCTGCGCTAAGCTGAGAAAATTTTGAGCATGTCGGTGCAGAGCAGCGCATATAGTGCAAGTAATTGTCGACATGGGCCCTCCTTGTTTTATGCAATTTGGCAGTTACGTTCCAAATATTTACTATCAAACATACGATAAATGCAATCTTCATTCAAGGCTGCAAATATCGCGTACCTGGAAGTAAGGATATTGAAAGTAAATAATATTTTTGCGTAAAATAAGTATTGCATCAATCGAAGGCTAGATTCAAGCGATTTTTCAACGTGTTGACTGTCTGTGCTCCAACAGGCTCCGAAGGAACTTTATTCGAAATACTTAGTATGCTGTATATGAAAACAGTGCGCTAATTCTAGTTATTTGATGCTGGTGAATGAGTGTTTGCCCTTACACTATTTCATTAGAAGATATCACTAAGAGATTTTTCGTTTGGGAGAGAGAATTTTATACAGTAAATGCTAAGCACTAGTAGGAAGACGAAAGTAACCTTGAAGAGCAATGTGACACACCGGAAATCAGTTCATTGCAGCTTTTCTCTTTTTAGCGAGCCCGGCAGTCTGTAACATACTATCCTCTCTCTTTTTTGACTTCCTGTAATTTTGTTTACTCATCGTTTCTTTTCAGCGCGTAAAATGTTTGTTCCTTTTCTTCTAGTTTATCAAACCCACTCAGCGTGAACTGTTGTGAAACGCCATTTCGGATCGAGTGTCAGCCGTCTTAAGCGTACACGCCTTACAATTACTGCCTGAATCCCAAACAATGGCGATGAATCGAAAAAACACCAAGGATTGATGTACCGTATAAGTTTAGGCTAAGCTGAAAATATAGTTTCGATAAAAGCCCGTGAAACCAACCCGCCCACACGCAGGCAAGCCAGAGGAAAGAAGGCTGTAGAGCAGCTGGCTGCTAGCCTGCCAATTGGCTGTGATGAGCCTTAATACGCTGAACAGTGCGGCCAAGGAGCGAGGGGGTCACGTTTGTTGGTCTATGATGCAACTTGGAGCTTCTTTGTGCAACAAACTTCTTCGTGCTGCCTCATATGGGCCCATATAAACATAAGCTTTTTAGTTCAGTTGGTGTTTTGTGCCGAGCTCATGGTTGTTCTGGAATTTGTTGCCGGGATTCAAGTCCGGCCGTGTGGATCCGCAAGCGTGTAAGTCAGCTGTTAATGAATTTTTGGCGGAAAGTTCTTAGTGGCGTTTCGGGCATTCAGGTGTTGTTTAGTGATTCCTTTGGGTTTCATTACCTGTCTGTGGATGCCGGAGAGTGTAGTTTTAATAAAAATAATATTAATAAAAATAGCAACAATAACTGAAACTCCATAAAAACTCCAAAGAATTTATTGTCTCTTGAAAAAAACAATATATGTACAGTCACAGTGGCTAAAAAGAATTAAAAACAGGAGACAAAAGGCCACTGTGAGTTGAAGCGCTTCTCAGACCGGTTAAAAACGTGAATAAATTCAACCATATTACAGCAAATGAACTGATACGATGGAGCTAAATCATACAGAAGCTCTAAGCACATAAAATAACTAACAATCGGACATGAGCATTAAGGTGAAAGAACAGTAACTAATAGTTAACATAAACTAATTTCTTAAATTCATTCTTAAAGCGGTGGTTAGGCATAGGTAATAGCATACTTTCATCAATTTCATGTAACAATTTCATCATTTGATAGACTGTTCCATGTTTTTCAGCATCTAACCTAGTAGGAGGTACCCTAAACCACCTATATCTGCGAAGTCGGTAGTTATTTTAAGGCAGATGTGGTGAAAAATATTTAGCAAACGACAGGTCATCGTTATAAAGAAATCTACAGGCTAATTTAAGTAAAAAATATTTATGAATGTCGTCGAATTGTAAACGGTCTAAGCTTTGTACATATGTCACCAAAATGAACATCAGGTAATTAAATACTTGCACTTTCAGTATTGCACGGCGGCCAGTGCCTTATCATTCAGATCCCTTCATGGCCGCCAATACTATATCACTTAATTCACTGCTGCTATATCACTTCACTGCTTCCAATGCTAGATCACTTCATAATTGCCAGTGCTTCATCACTTCACTGCTACCAGGGCTTCATCACTTCATGACTACAAGCTGATCCAACTCAGCTTTCAGCTCTGCTGTGTGTTCTGTTTTTTTTTGCTTGGCCTGTATACCTATTAAATTTCGTTAACATTTCCATCAGGAGTTTACTTGGCATTTCATTACAAATCGAGTCTACCACGAACTTAAGAAGCTTCTATTTTACATACAACATGACACTATTAATTTCATTTTGCTAACTACTGTGAAATAATTTTACTCCACTGCAAATATCAAAGGATGTCATAAACAGTTGCTCTACGAAATTACACTTCAAGCCTTAACATTTTTATGAATTTGTTGCGTATAGAAGTTTTAGAAGTATGTACAGGTTTGGCAGGCACTACCAAATGTAAAAGAATTAAGTCAAATAGCTTAAATAAAGCATAAAAATGTAATGGGAGAACATATAAAAATGCGTCTGTGGCATCGCGCAGTCAGGCCCAATTGAAGGACGAAAACCTGTCTTAGGGACCAGTGTCTCGTCAATGTATGGTGTGGTCTATGAGTCATGATACTATGAATTAATTGGAACATAGCCAGACAGGTGTTCTCAATAGGACTATCCTGTAAATTAAGTTCACTAATGCGTTGTATAAAATTGAGTCTACTAGCCTGGTTGAGTAATCGGTAGGTAATAGACATGTTCACAGGCTTGAGTGATGCAGAAAATATAGCATACGGCAGCAAATGATCAGCAATTTCGTTTTTACAAATGCCAGCTATTGTATCAGGAGTATTAAAATTGACCCAAATATGATCCAGAAGGCTGTATCGTGTACAACCACGGCATTGACTGATACGCGTTGGTTTGGATATCAGCGGATGAAAGTTGAAAATCGCCATTAACTGAATGAAATTATCAATTGAACTAAGATTATAAGGACTGAATAGATTTACGTTAAGGTCACCGCAGAGAAGAATCTTTGACAAGAGTTCGAATGAACCGACAATTAAATCAGTTAAAAATTCATTAAAAACCTATATTTCATTGCATGGCGGCCTGTACACACAGCAAATGTTTACTATTTTATCATTAATTTTAACGGCCATGGATAGCAGCTCACAAGCAGAATTCATTCCTGATATTGTTGAGTTCACAGAGATGTCTAAAAAATCATAGAAAATACAAATATACCACCCCCATTCCTGTAAAGGTTCAAACATACCTTATTAAAACCGTCATTAACAAATAGCTCCTCAATGTTTTCGTCCAATTCGGATTCTGTAATAATAATTATGCTTAAAGGTGACAGAAGTTATGAGGAATACTCCATATATTAATGCAAATGATCGAAAATGCCCTTTTGTCTAAGTTTCTCGTTCTGCTGCGAAGCTCATCAATTGAATCAAAGTTCCAGTGGTTATTAAATTGCTCGCTCGGAAACCTGGTCATAGAAATGGAAAGTAGGAACACCTATTAGGTCATCAGTCATCACAACTAGGCATCGGTAGAGACTCGGTTGGATTCAGAGTGAACAGCAGCAGCTGGCGACGTAATTGGTGAATTTGAAGACAAGGCTGCTACACGAGAAGCAGGTTCACAAGAAGAGAGCGTAGAGGCTGAACGGGAGACGCCAGCACCAGAGGAGCAGGACATACAGTAGCATACTTCATTTTGATGAAGTAATTCTCCGATTTGATAGTATGAGGTGTCAACATTCCCTGAACATGACAGTATATCGTACCATGCCACGTGCAGACATTTACCATTGATTGTTGAGATTGCTTTTCAGTGCGTACTTTGTGGAAAAGCAAGGAGCGCATCTTCGTTAAATACTCAATGGAAAACAGGCCAGGAGGTCGTTCAGACTTAATTTTTCTTTGAATCCTCAGCATGTCACGCTTGTCACGGCATTCAACACGTAAATGTTTTCTCTCGCGTCCAACAACGGGAATGGAAGAAATTAGAGATATCAACGATAGGAGGAAGATCCTCGTTTAACCTCCTGCATACGAGAGAGGTCACGTGGCCCTCACCGCTAGCCCTCGAGAGCCGAAACTGTCCAATGACCTCATCAACAGCTAGTCCCTTAATCCCAATAATAGTTGCCAGGCCGTTATGCTGAACCTGGTCAACATCAAGTGACAGTTTGTTGATGGACTCGTCGATTGGTGATGAACAAGAACGACTAGTGTGCGAATTCGTATGACCCGGGCCAGATGTCAAAGCAGCACTGCAGGTTTTGGACGAGGAGAGAGCTTCAATTTTTGCTGACAAGTGTTCGTACTGAGAATGGAGCTTCTTGATTGAAGTAAGAACCCCCCGTAGTGATGAGAACAGGGCTTCCAGTTGCTACACAAATTCTTCATCAAACGATCGAAGTTACGGAGGCGTCATTTGTAGCTCCTGTGATGTCACTCGGACGCGTACCCGCAGAACGAACTACGAGACCATCTCGAGTATCGTCTCCGCTGTTCTGATAAATAAATAAATAACTTTTATTAAGAACAGAATGGGTTACCAAAATACGCTTACAATCTTACAAGTACAAACAAAGTACCAAAAGTTCAACCTAGTGATTAGGCCCAGTCACAAATATAGGTGGCCACGCACATTGAGAATAAATAGTTACGCTCAGCTTACACCTGCAGACACGAATGACATTGAGCAGCTCGTTCTGTCACAAGAGCACAGGTTATCGACAAGAAAGTAGCGTTCGAGTGCTTCTTAGGCCGACTGCGTGATCGTGTCATCGTAACAGGGCGTCCCACGTGAGCTAATTACATATACCAAATTTTGTAGCCACCCACCAAGCTAAGCTAGTAATATAGCCTCAGGGGCCTCCAAGAACTTTTTTAGGGTAAGCAAGTGCAGATGACATCTGCCACTAACGCTAGATACGGACTAAAATATCTGTGCCAGGCCCCTCGTTCCACCCTCCTTCCTCAAAGAACTCTAGGATAGATCCGCACTTGCTTAAGAAAAACCATCATCATACTCACAGCATTCATTAGCTTTGGTTTCGACCAGTACAGCATGAAAGCAAAATATTTGCGTTAGTTGTAGAGTATTCTAAGGACATTTTTGTTAGTTGTAAGTTTCGCTTCTACTGTAATATCCCAAAGAGAAAATTTACCCTTATTTTACGATATTATTAAAGGACACTTCGCAACTTAACTCGTACACTGTTGTAGTTATGGAAATTTGTTGCGTAATATTTCAAAGTAGCCTTCGTTCGTCGTACATGTAATGTACGCGAGAGGCGCAGCATAGCAAACAACATATAATATTATGAAATGAGGTACTTTTTGAAGTAAAGTTTTTCAATGTATTTGTTTTACAGCACACTTCACTATCAACGACAACTCCGCCTTTTAAGTGTCACAAATCAAATAAACTGAGTTTCTGAAGAACCTCTTACGCGCTTCAAGTCCAATTCTGTCTGAGACATTCTGTATTACTAGCAGTTTTTTATATCAGGACAAACACAATGCAAGGTGTTTTTTTTTATAAATTACACCAGATTATGGCTTTACGCCTTTTTGAAGAGGAGCGTGCCTAAACCGTGCTGTCTCATTTATTAAATACCAAATTTTTAGATAATGCAACGTGTACAAACGTAGAACATTGAACTTTTTCTAAGGGGATCGTGCACGCGACAGAATCAGATTTAAAAGGAAAGGGAAAACGCATGAGAAGCCCTGCAGTTGTATGCAAACAATTTCCTTTCATTTGAATTAAAGTCTAGGCCACCTTTACTTGCTCTCCTACAGCTTCCATTCTCTTGATGTACTGGGAACGGCGCCGTTATTCTCCATGTATTCCAGGGCAATCAACATTCCCATACTTCTTTTGTACAATTTTTGAGTTTTTCTGCAGCTGCCGCGCATATTTTGGGCTTAAAAGTTCGTTCTTTTTTAAAGTTTGCCAGGTCAACATGGTCCTCATAAACTAAGCGGGTCGACTCTGTTTACGTTGACTAATATTTATTGCCTCTAACACAATGCACAATGTGACACAATATGCTCAGCTTAGACCTTAGAGCAGAGGTGCTGAACTTGTTTCGTACAGCGACACCTGCCTCTTGCACGACTCTGCTAACAGTTTATTACTAAGGCCAATTGTCATATCGTTGGGAATTCAGGACATAATGATAAACAAATTTAATAATACTTCATGAATATTACAACAGTTCTTAAAAATTGGATATTCGTATTAAGCTCCTTGGTAGCTGAAAGAGATATTTGTTCTTCCAATGTGTCCATGCAAACTTCTGAGCACGGGATTTTTGAAGTGCAACTTATGCCAAAAGCTTGGCAACACTAAAAATTCTGCCTTGAGAATGTCTTACTTACACAGAAAAAGAACACTGTCATTAGTTGGTGGAATATACCGTAGCTTTCGTCATCAGCGTTGCCACTCACTAAACAGTTGCGAGTCAAGTGGGACAAGTTTCCCTAAACCGTTGTGATTCTAATAAACCGCAAGTAATTTCCCCCCGTGGGAGGGTATTCGTATGGCAGTACTATTGTGGTGCTAGTTCGGTGAACCACATAGTCTGGTCTGTGATGGTACTGAGCCTTGTAGATTAGGTTGTAAAATCATAGCTGAAATATTGTTAAGCAAATAATATGCATGACATTTTATAATTTTAGCTGTTATACATTAAACCAAGAACGCCTCCCGCCCGTGGAGAAATCAATGATAAAAAATAAATTAAAAGTGGCCACCCAAACAAGGTATCTGCCACCCTCCACTAAGCACTCTCGGTATCCGTACTGCTTTTTACAGTGGATTATATGCTGTAGTGTCACGCACGTAACCATTATGCTACATGTGGTTCCGTCCGTTCATCCATCCATTCATTTGTTTGCTTGGTACGCCTTCGTTATAAGAAAGGGGGAAAACTAGGGTATCGTTGATACAGTCTCGGGAGCGTAAAAATAGAGTCAGTTTTATTTTGCTACAGCTCACAAGTCATAGAGGAGCTGCCGCACTTATATACCTACATAGTATTCATCTTCATGCTTCGTAACCACGTTGTGGATCTTACCGTATACGGAGAATGACGCGTGTACATAGTCTGTGAAATTTCCGCCGGTCCTGGCTAAGATCATTTCAACTGAAATGACGACCAAGGATGTAAGCACAATTTATTCCATATGACTCACATGCTTGTGTATCACTCATAAGCCATGCATAAGTTTCAGTTACTGTTTAAAATATCATGTGTAGAAACTCAGAGTATTGCGTGATTAGGATTTAATAATGTTAGCAATATATAATACACTGGAACAAAATGAATCCAATTTTTTGCACGTTACCCTAAAAGGTACACCTAGTGGCTTATAAAAAATTATCTATGAACTAAACTGTATTTTCGGTAGACTACTGCAGGCGCTTCCACTGGCTTGGGTACAATATGAGCAACTTTACTCTTTGAGCGTAGCTGGCTTGGCAGCTCTCGCAAGTTAATTAGTCGCAAAGCTCAAGCTAATCAAAAGCATTGTTCCGATGCTTCAAATAGCCCGTTAGTTTTTCCCGGTGCTGAACTCTAATGCTACAATAACGACCCGTTGTTATCATTTGCAGCATCACACAAAAGACTGAAATGCTTTCATGATCGTGTCAACAATGGAAGTTTGTTCTGTAAACTCGTGTGGAGATAAAAGTAAAAGAGAAAATGATTCCCAAAAGCTATTTGTACACCGAGGAAAGTAACGCGTGACGTGGTCTCAACGTAGCACGTTTTAACGCGCACTGAAGGTTAATACCCATCTTCCCGTACACACCACACAGCGCGGTAATGCGTACTATTTTGGAGACATTAATACGCTTCATCCTTCACACAGTCGCGAATCGGTTTCGCTGTCAAGGAAATTCCTGACAAAATTTATCCTAATTCAGAGAGAGATTATTTCATGGGACCGTTAGAATCCGCAGTAGTTCGCTGCAATTTGTTTCAGCTAGGGCACAAGTTCGGTCTTGGCACAACACTTCAGGCAATAGCAGGATTCTAAAATGTGCTATAGTTTGTGCCATTCGGCAAAAACCCGCCAAGAAATATTCTAGGATATTCCAGACCCGTAATAGCTTATTTATTACTGTATATTGGAAAGAAAATATTGATTAACATCTACTGCTCTTGCTTCTTTGGTGGACAGTTCTTGTGTGTAGCTCTATTAACGTCGGGGTATTATTAGGGGCATCAGTAACTATTTGCACTAGCAAATATTTATCACTGCTATCCCTAGAATATCTCACTGTCTGTCATACTAGTCCGCTTCAGTATCAAGCTTTTACTATCCATTGTCACATCTCTTTAAAGATATTATAAATGACTTTTCTGCTGTCCTAGTGAAAACCGTAAGATTGTACAAAAAGATTATTTATCCTGGTGTGTTACAGCTCTATTCTAAAACCAATCATCGGATTGCATGAAATATTCCAGTAATGGGATATGAGATATTTAGTCACTCCAATAATGGTATTTGAGATATTTAATCACTGATATACTGGGATGAGGTATTTAGTCTCCAATAATGGGATATGAGATATTTAGTCACTCAAATAATGGGATATGAGATATTTAGTCACTCCAATAATGGTATATGAGATATTTAGTCACTCAAATAGTGGCATTAGAGATATTTAGTCACCTAAACTGTACTCAGACTCACACAATCTTTAGAGACCACCCCAAGCGATTATCTATCATACGCCAACTACGCAAACTTCTTGGAGTGCCATAAGTCAGCTTTGTACGTACTACTCGCGCTGCACAAGCCCCTCCTAAACTGAGCATAGTTTTTTAAAACCATTTTTCTCTCTTTCTTCTTCTCTTTCTCTATATTCTCAGCTATCTACATTGTCTGATATAATGGAAGTAGCTCTTGGAAGGCCGGAATAGGTCTGCTGGTAAATCTACTGCTATTAGTTGGTATTTCAATGACCATTTTGCAATGAATATGTATTGCAAATTTCAACAAAACGAACTGTTGGTGGTGCTGCTGCAAAAAAGTGTTCATCAGTAAGAAACAGAAACTTGCAAGTATAGGTGACAAGTGGGCGACAGTCACATCTCTTTAGGACTTCAAAATAACTCAAAAATGATCAAAAATACTTTTCTTTGCCAATGGCCTGTATGAAGGATGTCTATCTCTTTTTAATAAATACATGCTTTGGTTTACTGTTCGAGGCAACTATGTTGAATTGAAAAGATTATATTTTAATCTTATCAACTAGTCGCAGGACCTGTTTGGTAGTAGTTTACCGTCAACCATAGTGCAGAAATATAACAAATTATATGTACATATATCGATATATTGCAAGGGAGCGTATTTCTACCGCAAAACACTTACATGTGCAGTAATGGCAACTGCAAGCTGCAGACGAAACATCACTCTCGCCCAATTGGCAGTCCGACCTAAAAAAAAATCACAGTTGCCGCATTTGACGAAGGAGACGGCGACAGTTTCATTCGTCTCTGTCGTCATCACAAGCCGACGTCGTTTGTCGCGACATCGTCCGTCTGTGCTTCTGGACGCTGCCTAATTAACTGTTAATTTTTTGGGTCTGTTTCTAATTAGAATCTTACCGGTCGATTAGGCTACACGCACCGGGAGAGTTTCATCTAATGAGAGCTTGTGAAGCTCCCACTGATGTAGGCCGACGGGTTTCAAATGAAATTTGCATATCGCAGAGAGAATTTCTCCCGTGTAAGATATTTGCTAAGTTGCATTTTTGCGTCTAAATTCATAAGATGCTTTGTCACGAGCAGAAGGTTTAATATTTTTAGGGTTGGAATCAGTATTTCCAGACCTGTGCGTAATCGTGTTTAGTCTTTGAGAAGAAATCGTGAATTCGTAGGAAACGTCTTAGAGTACATATTGAAGACCTATGCAATGTTCGTTAATTCGAACGTCGCTTTGACAAGTACATTCAGCTCTCTTCGATCCAGCTACTCGAATGCCATATTAACTTTAACTCGTTAAGAATCTCATTTTCGGGCCTCAGAGGCATGAGGAATTCAAGCAGCGTCCAAATCGCTAACGTGTGAGCCCTTCTTAATGTAGACCACCAGACCTGCTCTGAGATGGGGGGGGGGAATGTCCGGCTCAGCCGTGTGTCAGGAGATAAGGGGTCTGTGGGGGTCTGGGCTGCCATTATTCCAACGTGTCAACGATACGCCTTATCTCCAAAGCTCCAAAATTCTATACTCAGGTATAAAAAGCTGTATATTAAAATCAAACAAATAGGCTGTGCAATAAATTTTTCACTGTCTAAATCTAAATTGGTCAGCTATCTTTTTAACTTAATGATTTATATATGATACAGCAGCAGCAGAATATTGTAGTTTCTTTTAGTGCACACCACTTTCAATATCCACGAAGCCGTTAATGAGCTTTATATGAAAAATTATTCATTACTTCATACAAGAATACTGCAAATTTCAAGTGAATAGATCGTAATCAGAGGAGTATCCTCTAAATCTGATCAGTATTTTACCGAAAAATGTCATCACTTCCATGAAATTTAACTTTTAAGTTGTTGAATACGTCGTAAGTCGCTTTGCAAATTTTCATAGAAAATATTTCCCAACTGTAATTTGTGTCAGTCTAAAAACAGTCTTCTCTATTTTTACCTACTTATTTACTACTTTTCAATTACAATCCAATATTATATAGCACGTAATAAGTACGTAGTGCACACCCCTGCTGATACTTGTGTATCAATGGTATACACCACACTGTAGCAGATTCTGCTTTTGGCTTTTCCGTCAAAGGCTCACTGCCTTCGGCCTGTGCTTACGGACCGGCTCACTTTTTTTTCTGCTCCATGCCTGTAACTGTGCAGCGTGTCGTAGAGCGCTTACCATACAGTGCGATTATTCCACACTCCTGGTGCCGAACTTAGTGAATTGCTTAGCAACTTTTTTTTTCTTGCTTGA